>OMNV01009773.1:32992-89230 GCA_900303265.1 Brotula barbata | reverse complement strand
ACTCCATGTGCTTCCCTCGCCTCACCTTCCCGCTGCTTTGTGTTCTTTTATGACGGTGCAGATGTCTTTATTTGCGGATTCTCTTCATAAATTCCCTAAGAGGGCTGCCAGCCCAGATTATTCACCGTCTCCTCTTGGTTTTCCCAGAGAGATGTACTGCTGTGCTGTAGCAGGGCACTCCATGTGACATTGCAGGTGCAGAATTGGGCAGTTTCTGATTTCAGATCTCAGATTTACAAATGTTGAATATCCACATGTCCCCTAACGATCACTGCGGCGTGTGGTAGAAGCTTTGAAAGAACAGCATGTAATTAGGTGCCGTGTAAAAATAACGCTGTGAGGTTGGACTGAGAAAAGAATAAGGGTTTGGATTTCGTGTCACCACAATTGATCAATTTTGCGGCTCCCAACGCGAGACACTGTGGTGTAGGTAATTTGAATGAAAAGGAGCTGCTGCGCACTTAAAAGACCCAAGGAGGATAGCAGAGCCCACAGGCTGACTGAAATGTGATTTAATTATGTCTTATTTGTGATAAATTAAAAATCAATGCGTAATAAATTTTATGGATGAAAGGTTCCATGTAACAGCATGTTGACCTGTGGAAAACACACTAATATTGTTAGGTCAGTTTTATACAACAGATTTATCATTGCTGTGGCACCACAGTCTAAGTGTGATTATAATTTATCTCCATTTACTCCTCCGATCTCATTGTGGTCATACAGAATGCCTAAATTACATACAAAATACACCCGCCCTGACATGCATCAATATAGGTTGTTTTTTTTAAAGAGACAGACCCAGTCTGAAATACACCAAAGGATAAATTGCTAAGGGTCTGGCATAATATATAATAAGACAAATCTCACATTACAATACAAAGCATTAATCCATTAATCGTGTCACTGAAAATGATGCTTACATTAATATGCACATCACAGTAAACGTCCTCGTTTACTTGATAAGCTGTCCTCGCTGTTTGGTTTCTTTGATTTTGTTGTTTGTTAACTGAGTTAGACCACCTTTTCTCTTGTTGTGTTGGGCCTGTCCACTCTTAAGTTGTCTTATGGCTCCTATATTTGTAAATAATTAACTGTAAATGTAATAGCTATATCTTCAAATATACAACTAATCAGAAGAAATTGTTGCCAATGCCAAAATGTAAACAATGCAGCCAGAAATATGAGAATCTCAGGTGATGACAACTTACATGAAGCTGTTGAGGTGTTGAGTCAAGTCAAAAGGATCTCATGTGATGATCTTGGTTTGCTCCTGTTTCTTAGACTTAGATCTTTGCTGGACCTCTGTGTGTCTCTTATAATACAGGATTGTACTGTATTAATCAGTGTAATGCTGTGTCCACGAATGAATTGAAGAATAGGTGAATGCTATTTGCCCGTTGTTTTCATACACATTGTTTTATGCATGCATCACAGGTGGAGCGGAGGAACTGAAAATAAGTATTTCTGTACTTTAAACTTCATGTAAGTCCATAAAGGTGGTTAAAATACTACAGGCATTGGCTCACTTTTGTGTGCCTCCGCATGTGAACCGTTACAGACAAACGGGAATCCGAATAACCTTTGACACTACTGGTGTCCCTTTTGATGTACTAATTTACATGCTGATTCTGTGTTCACCTCACAGTCTGTGTCTGTTCTCTTTTTCTGGAGGGGCTGAGCAGAGTCTTTTTTATTGCTCCATAAAAACCAGGCCTTGATACATGTGATCCCTCTGCCAATGCAGTATAAACAGCAATGAGGAAAAAATGCTGGCCAGGTGGCGCAATCGCCAGCTCTGGTTACATACAGGCATTTCATGGGACCTTTATAAGGTGAGACACTGTCCTGCTAAGTTGTCCCAGATGTCAGGACAGAGACAGAGAGAAGTAAGCAGACACTGCGGAAATAAGATGAATAAAATGTTGTTAATTCCTCTGTTGGAATATTTAAGATTTTAGATTGTATCCCAAATGAAATTGCAGCACATTTGCCAGTTATTAAATTAACCTGTTTGTAATGAAATTGCTTTTATCTAAATAGTCATCTCATCTTCTTGTCTGCAAATGTTCTTCACTCAATTAATTATCAATTCTTCTTAAAACATGGCTAAACTAACCCGAGCATGGCTGATTTTGTGGTTTGTCTTAGCGGTTATTTCACAACTGCGTCTGATGGTGCTTTAGCGATGTAAACTGATAAAATCAACGGATACTTTGGAAAGCTTGTGGATTTTTACAGATGATATCATAATCTCAGGTCAGAGCAGAACTTGTGAAGACTAAATATTAAACACACTTTCTATCACGGAGGCCATTTAAAATTATTGGCACATTCTTTGTGCACAAACACACTTGCACAACAGGTTTAGTTTACATTGCCAAAGTAGTTTTAAAGCTTGGTTTATTTATCACAGCACAGGAGAGCTAAGAAAACACGATGGGATTTATTAGTAAACACATGTAGAAACACTTGCCTGGTTGAAAAAAGTGAATAGAGGTGGGGGAATTATGGAAAAATTCTGTCTTTTAATGCTGTCTTCATCTAGATAGGACTCATTTGGTTGAGGACCCTCTCACCTGACACCATTTTGATTACACATTTATTTGTGTCAAATCCCCTGGAGCTCGTTAGAGAACCCTTATAATGACTACGTACACTTTGAGACCTGCTGTAGTAAAATACAGGATGCCGCTACCCCAATGCAGAGGATGTGCTTATTAAAAACAAACGCTCACAAAGAAAATAAAGAATAGCATGCTCGAAAAAACGTGTACAGCTGTGCAGAGCTAAAGGCTAAACAGAAGGACAGAGGGGCAGTGTGGGAAAAGACATGGAGAAGAAAATAACAGTGAGAGGATAATTGACTGTTAACAAAAGCAGATGTCAAACAGAATAGACAGGAAGTGCTGACAGACGCACAAACAGATCACAGATGACAAAAATGATGGTTAAAGCCACATTAAGGCATCAAGGTTAAGTAAGGCTAATAACTCCATTTACTAATGTGATGCAAAATTCAGAGACAAAGGACACCAAAGGCTGCACTGTCTGTAATTGGTCCTCATTTATTGTCATACTTATACTATGTCTACTTACTACTACAAAAAAACAACAACTTTTCAGCTAATTCATAAAAATGAGAGTCACATGACGGATGTGGCTCTGTTGAGAAGTGTCGTGGCTATAGTGTAGCTAGCTGGCCAACTGGGCATAAGCTGGGTCACCTCGAGGAGGATGTGTTATGTTGGAAGCCTTGAAACGCCTAGTGAGCCCTGGAATATTGCTGAGGGCGTCTCCAGTAGTATCAGCTAGGGGCAGGACTTCCACTTAAGCAATTAAGAAGAAAGGAAAAATAACCAAAAAATGAGTTATTATTTCTTACCCTCCAGTCTATCAACACTGAATTCATTGGCAGTGGTTTGTCATATTATTGTTTTTTTTCCCTCATTTGTGAAATAGGCTCCTCCTATTGGCCAATCTTTGAATGACATTAAACACATCGTGCCTCTGCCTAAATGGGAGACAGATGGGGGAAATAACGTAGCCGTCGACCCGAATGTTGTGGATTTGAAGACTCTGATTGGACAGTCTGCATGTAAGTTCTGCCTTTTGTGAGGTACTGCTTAACAAGACCGTGTCAAGGAGGTGCATTCATCGCATGTCTGTGCTCGCTCATGTGGAAGAGGATGTACAAAAAAAATCTGCCCAGTTACACCCATTTCACACAGGCTGCATATGAACTGAAGCAGGGTTACAGCATTAGATTACACTAGTGCACTGCAGAAAAGTATTCAGAAACACAATTTTGGAGTAAAGAATACATGATGCAGCATCACAGAATGAGGGTTTGTTTGTTGCTTGTTTCTTTGTTTTTTCTAAATCTGTACTCCATTACACAAATGAAAAAAATGAAATGAAATTATGGATTTATTCAGTAGAAATGAAGATTGTAAGCAGCACTGCATTTTAAAGCAAACTATTTTCATCCATGAACTCTTTTCTATTATATTATCCGTACCTAACACTGCATTTCTTAGTTAGTTGGCTTATTGTCAAATATTGAGGATACATTCAAAGTCAATGAAACGCAGGCGGCCAGGCTTCTCTCAGCACAAATTCACAGGAGATGAAAAAAAACCAAAACTAAATATGTCAAATTACAAAGGTGGGTCAACAAATGTGCGAACTTGAATAAACTTAATTAGCAGTGACATATAGAAACAGACAGGGCACAGATAGAGTCTAAGAAATAAAAAAAGCCCAGAATTATATTGTTGGACATGAGCGGAAGACAGATGTCTGCGGAAGTAGGCTAAGTTCGGAGGAGGGCGGGGGGTCTCAGCTGTGTGGACAGGAAGCCAGCTGCAGCTGGACCATAGCTTGCACAAACGTGCACCCACTTTTACACAGACTGATATGTGAGCCTGTAACCATGGTGTGTGTGTTTTAGACATGCAGACACCCAGGCCTCACTAACCCTTAGCATTAAAATGTAATCTGTAAACACATATACTGTACACTGGACTGTGGCTTAGTAAAGGAAAAGCCGTATTTATGTATTTTCCGTATTTGCAATCTTCCAAAAAGCAAGCAAAAGCAGAGGGGACAAAAACGACCCTGATTCAGCATGTTCCAGTCAAATACACACAACAATTATAAATAACCAACACACAAACGTAGAGCAAATACGGCTCCAAACACTTGAAGAGTCACTGACCTTGTTCACATTATAAGATGAGGTGTCTCAAGTATTTATGTATTTCTTGCCTACAAACGACACATTTTTGTCAATAAACCAAACTTGATATTATTTCTGATCAGATTTGGGCCACTTGTATATGTAGTTTCTCCTTTCTGGCTATTAGATCACTGTAAGTATGGTCGAGTCCAAATTGATGTTATTTGTTGTTGTTTTTTTTACATCCTTACCTCAAACATGGAGGTAAGGATGGACCGATAAAACAACAGGGATTGATGGAAACATAAGACTGCAATGGATCCAAGCAGGAGAGAACGTATCACATCCCAGCAGTTTGTCATGAAGTTGCATGAGCCAGGTTAAATTATATTACATCACTATCACCCAAATGTCATTTTTTGTTGAGTGTGCGCATGTTGGGCTTTTCAGGTCAGCACTATATTCACACTCTATGGAGGATATCAAAAGAGATTCAGAAACATACATAATCAAGTTTTTTTTAATATTCCAGTTGCGTCAGGTAATTTAGTGTTTTACTCAGCTTGAAATAAAACGAGTATTTTCAGTGGGATTGTTACTAAATACTTGTATATTTAGCCTACATCAGTTCCGAGTCGAGCTCCTCAAATATTTAAAGTTTCCTGCTGGTACAATGGTGGCAGATTGTTGTAGGTGTGCTGCAATACAGGTTATTAGTACTCCTGCTTAAATAACATCATATGATTCAGACGGTTCTCTGGACTCCATCCCAGCCTACGCCTCAAGAGCTATTCCAGTCAACATGGTGACCTGTGTGGCAGCCCGTTCGGTCAGCAAACGTACCCATTTTCACTTCCATATTTGACTCTGCTTCCTTTGACAGAGTTTGTGTTTTGTGGTGTCAACTGTTGGTGTCTATCACTCTGGGCAACCCTTGTGGCAGGCAGCCTGCTGTGCCGATGTTCTCAGACTAAACATTTGGAAGCGTTCAGAGAAAAGCGGTCGGATGGGTGAGCCAGTTGATGGGCGAGGTCAGATTTTGACTGTTCTTATTGGAGATCGCCAACAAGGAGGAGACGTGCTAAAAAAATGTCTAAGACATGCTGGAAAGAGAAGAGGAAGGGAGATTTACGTTCAAAAATGTTCCACTGGCTCCAGACAATGGTGAGGTTCGTCAGGGCCCCAGTTGAAAGGAATAATTGAAGTCCAGACCACTTAGTGGTTTGATAGGACAATAGCATTTGTTTACAGAAATGCACATTTAAGACTGAATGTGACTGCAAAGTCAGCCAAATATCTGTGTAAGATTCACATGCCGAGGTGAATCTGCATACAACCGTGTATATTGATGAAATTAGATCGGATCTAGATGAATTTTGGGCTGGGGTTTCTCTTGAACCCCTCGTCAGTGCCTTCCATCCATTAACAGCCTTGTTTTGAACATGATTTTGTGGTTGATTCATATATTTCACCACAATGGGATTCTTCTCAGTGTGGCTGGTGATCATCCAGAGGCCTGACTTGAAAATCTTTGAGAGTCTGGATGGTTCTTCTGGCACGGAACAAGCACAACGTTTGTTTTAGCACATGTTTCCTGCTGTTGCAGCCCCCCCCCTTTTCTCTCTGTGAGATATTATGATGAGATCCAGATGCCGAAGATTGGTATTGGGGCTTTGGTCGATGGTTGGTGCTGGGGGGTTGGGTATGAGTTTGAGGTTGAAGCCAGGGCTTAGGTTGAGGTTTGGGGCAACGGTGTTAACTTTGAATGTGAGAGTCACCGTAGTCATTGTTTGATGCCTGCTGTGCAACCATTTCTTGTTCATTGATCATTTATCTAATCAGGTTGCGTTTGCTGTAGATCTGATTTCAAAATGAGAAACATTGCCATTTAATTGTACACACAGTTTTGTAAAATAGCTGAGTGTACATGCTTACGAGCATGTACACTCAGAGACAAGCATGTGTGTATTTGCATATTTGCACGCTTATGCCCATTGACTACACACACCAAAGCTGCTACTCTCTGCCAGTCTGGGAAATGTCTAACAATGGGCAGTGTTTGATACTAAGAAGATTTAAGCATCCCTGGCACATTCCACATTTGTGGTTGAGACGAATGAGACAGCTGGATGTAAATCTAAAGAGTAGAGACTCACAGCGGACCTTTAATTGAAAACTCGTCCCGGGCATGTGTGTTATTGCAGATCATATTCACACAGAGCATTGGAGAATATTTGTTCCACACCGTCAGACATCTCTTCAGTGTTGTGTTTGCAGTCACACAAATTCCTGCATCTTGGGTCAGTCGTGTAAAGATCAAAATATGAAGACGTAACCATGTGACGTCTAATGCAAGCATGGAAAAACTAGGACCATTAAACAATAGCACAATAAATAAGCGCCTTATGTACCATATCAGTGAGCTGAAGATTGATTTCACTGTCCCTCGCCTCATTATGTGTCCAATTTCCAGTCATTTTACGCCCTGTTGGTGTGTTTGTTACGTTAATACTACGAATCCTACCTCATCGTGACCACACCCACCTTTAGAGCATCTGTTGTAGTTTTGCTCTCACGGATTTGTTCTGGTAGTGATTCTGGCTCCGTTACCAGGTCTTCTTTTTGGAATCAGATTTTCTGGCATTCCGGCTTTGGCTTGCATCGACTCGTATTGTCTAACCCTCATTTTGCAAGTAAATTTTACAGAAAGAACGCCCCGAGCGAATGGGGCGTTGAATGATGTCTCCCCATCAGCCCTAATCACGTGCATCTTGATCACCGCAGGAGAAATTGTGAGACAAAGAGCTTGAACTGAAGTGCAGGAAAAAACAGAGGCATTCTTTTGATAGCGTTGGGAACAAGTTCAAAGAAAACCTGTTCATTAGTTGGTGGTGTGTCATGCTGCTGTGAATGTTGGTATTCTCTTTTTTTTTTTTTGGGATGGTGTCTCTTAAAAAAGTAAAAAAAGAATTCACACACATCTGGCACAGGTAGGTTTGCCATGTGTCTGTTTCGGAAACCATGTTCAACGAGCTTTCCAACTGGAGCTGGATGTAAAAAATGTCTGCCGGGGGAGGACTTGGCCAGCAGCACTTGCTCCAAACTGTTCTCTCCAGCTGTCTGGGAGCCCTGCCGACATGAAGGAGGAGGCTTGCCACGATCTTGCATTTGAATGGAGTTTGGAGGGTGTGCACAGACCGTTTTATGTTTCTTTGTGTCACGATGCTGTGCAGGCAGACACACGGCAGACTGATAGAGAGGAGTCCTGACTGTTACGCGACATTTTGCAAGCCAGAGTTTGCCCTTCTCAATTTCTTCTGCAGCGAACGTCTGGCAAAGTGTTCAAACAGTTTCATCAAAATTTTCAACATCGGCGCAGCAGCAGCAGCGATGGCAGCAATTTCCTGCATGCCGGGGAATTTCGCATTTTCGTTCTTCGTTGATTCTTTCATTACAAACGGCAGGATGCATAATGTAAACTGTGAATGCTGTGATTGCTGCAGCAGCTGCTCATCTGTCGCTCGGTAGCAATGCACAGATGTAACTCTGACAGCGCGTAATATCGATTCCTTTTTTTTCAGACAGTTCGGAACGTCGCTGAGCACGAAACATATTCCAAAAATCATAATTCGTCAGATTAGGTAGCTACATTAGCCACGATAGCGTCTAGATCCCATCAAATGGAGGGATTAGTCCAGATCAGTGACAGGTAGTCCAGATTACAGGGAAACACTAAAGTTATGCTGGAGAAAAGCCAAAAGGACAAGACAGCTACATTTAACAATAAATGTGAAAATGTTAGATACATAATAGCCACTGATTGTTCTAATTATTATTTATAGCGGCCAGGCTCTCAACCCTATTGGGTTAAGCGGGCCCTATTTAACACCAGCACTAAGAACGCAGCAGGGCCGTTTGGGGTCCCGTGCCACGCATTGAAGGCATGTGCTAACCAACTTGCTGCAAATTTCACCAAAGTCTTCAGTCGCTACAAAGAGCCACAGTCTCTGCCTACCTGGAAACTGCCTCCATCGTCCCCTTACCCCGAAACCTCAGCAGTCACTAGCTTGAATGATCACCGACCGGTTGCATTGAGACCCGTGTTTCTCTTCTGGTCTCGACCAGCACCAGTTTGCCTACAGAAAAATGTTTTAAAGGAAATGAGGGGCATGAACACTCTTCCGGGGTCATGACAGAAAACGTTTGAGAACCACAAATCTATGCAGACTGTGCTTAACCTTGTCATAAACGCAACTGACACCCTCCCTTTTTTCGCCTCACATTTACCCATTCATTTCCTCGCCCTCCTCACCCCCTGCTCATCCTTTGCTGTCCTGCTGCGGGCTCTGTCACCTAAATAAACCTCGTCCATGAGAATGTCCATACTGGGATTCCCTTCCCCCCCAACACTACCCCGCTGTAGATCAAACCACAGCAGCTGGATAGATCAACCATGTAGAGCGAAGACGAAGGGAAGAGAGGGAGAGGTGTGAGACTAATTCTACATCAGACAGAACCACCTTTCACAGAGGACTCCCAAGGCTTTGAAGTGGAGTTGCATACATTTTCAAACACACAAACGTGTCACACTGATTTACTATCATTTCCTACAGTCTTTGTGAGCCTCCCAGAGTAAGTGTACTGACAGCATAAGAACTTTGTGAAAAGCTTGGGTTTAATGGATGTTTAGCGGAATTTTTCTGGCTTCCTAAAAAGCGAAGAAGACAGGTTCAGACCGGGCAACTTCGGGACATCAGGGCTTTTTAACAAGCACCTCTTTTTGCTGTGCAACATCCAAGATACGGCTGATTTCCTATTTAGAGATATCAGATGATGCCTTACTTCCTTTCAGACAATCCACAGGTGGCCAATGTCCTTATCGTCCATCTGATAAACTGTCATTAGCATCATTTGGCCAGCGGGGCTCTAGGAAACGTACAAGAACAGGGCCGTAACACTTCCAACAACATGAAACACATGTTATGTTTCATGCTGTTAAAATCTACGTCTCTGCTGTTATTTATGTCACATCACTCAAGCTGTTCACGCTGACTTATGAAAATGTTTGCACATGAAAGAGTAAGACGAGGATGTAGAAAAAAGAGAAAGATCAGGGAGAAGTGAAAGATCAGGAACAGGATATGTCTCCGCTGAGTGAGCAGGCTACGTGCCAGAGGTCCAGACAGTATGGAATAGACAGATAGAACTGGATTTGAAACATTTTGAGTCAAAAAGGAAACAATAAGATGAGTGAGCTGTGCCTGTGATCCACATTGGATGTTTTCAATGAAACCAATGGCAGGAGAGCAGGACCTTTCATGGGGCGTATCAATAAATTGTGCTGTGTTAAGAAAAATAGTAACTAAATAGCAGCTTATGATAAATTCAATTAATGATCGATACATTTTTTGCACTGTCTTGTTTGTGAGAAAGACTTACAATACGTTTGTGGATTTTGTTGCCCCCAACTTGTTTCCATTGAAGTGGCTTTCCATACAGTTGAATATGGGACTTATTTCCTTTATGCTTGATTTCTGTCACAAGATCCTTGAAAAAGTATGATAGTGTTTCAGTGTGTCAACTTATGGATTTATGGAAGATGGTAGGATGTCCAGAAAACATAAAAATCTAAACTTACACACAGTTTTTTTTTTATTAGACTGTTACCTACAAATGTTGACATTTCTGGATAGATATATAGATAGATAGATAGATAGATAGATAGATAGATAGATAGATAGATAGATCCCAAAGGAAATTCAAGTCATCCAGTTTATAGTTGACACCACAAAAAATCAAATATGGAAGTGAAATGGGGACGTTTGCCAACTCGATGGCTTGCCACAGAGGTCACAATGTGGACTGGAAGGAAGTGATGGGACTCTCCGAAGTTTCCCCGAGCAGTTGGTAACCTTCAGGCTAAGGTGAAACTTCCACAAACAGCTGCTTCCTGTCACAGCGAGACCAATGATGTGCGTGCTCACAATGTAAATCTTCAGCCTCACTTCTTATACGCAAAACCACTTACTAGAACAAAGACAAGGCTTGGCATCGGGATGAATCCCCTGTTGGGATATCGATTTTAAGTACAATAGAGGAGACCAAAGCATAATGACATTCCTCTCTCTTTGGTGACGGGCCAGCAGACTGACCTGCTTTGCCCTGGACTGTCTCTAGTCAGCATAGACCCTTTTCAACAATTTCCACATTGCAATTCTCAATGCAAGTTGTCATGTTTGAAACTTATCCCTAATGAAAATGACTTAAAAACACAGCTGAATGGATGGTGACCTCACGTTACAACATAATCATCTTTGTAAATTCACTAATTCCTCTTACTATGTGAATCTAAATGTCCAGCCTAATGTCAATACTATGTACTCCTGCTGCAGCCTGAAGAAGGTGAACTGCAACAAATTTCCATTTTTATTTGATGGACTTGTAAAATTAAATTTTTACATACGTACATATTACCCTGGATCTGCTTATTGTGAGGCTGCTCTGTGCCCCCATGCTATCTAAAGAAAAATCATGGCCTTCTTATAAGAAACACATGTTTGAAATTTTTAAATTGCACATATTGTTTGTCTGTCATGGGAAAATATATGTAAAAAAAGCACTTAAGCACCTCCTGTAGACCGTTAAATATTGCCAATAACAACAGAAGAAAAATCTTTCCAAAGCTGTTTGTGGGCTCGCTGAAGATAAATGTGGGATATACCGACAGCAGATCCTCTTTCAGCTCACAGCTCAGGAAATGTGAGTGCATGGAGGTCCTTCTCATAACAACCACTTATGTGCCATCTTGAGTAAACCTTACATGCAAGAAAAAAGTTCTATACTATCAACACACAAGGCTGCATAATCAAAGGGACACGTTCTCTGTCACCCACTTCCCTAAAATGGTAACAAATATTTTAGTATGTCTGTGTGTGTGTGTGTGTGTGTGTGTCCTGGGGCCTCCCTTTTCTGATTTGGGGTCAGCGAGTTGCAGTTACCCTTGTTGCCAAACCAGTCAACGGCTGTTGTCGTGGTGCCCCTGGATGCCACCCACCACCCAAAAACTCTGTCAGAGCTGCTGAAGGATTTTACTAATTGGCCCATGTCGGTGACACCCCCTGCACCCATTTAAATAAACGCACACACTCTCTCTTGGCATGGGTGCTACTTAGCCTTTGGGTGCTTAAAGGTTATTGGTTGAGAGGGAATGTAGGCTTTCTAGCTAAGCGGATTGACTCACTGCCTGAGGCTTGCCTGAAATCTCACACATTCACAGTCAGAGGGCTCATATCTCCACAAAAGCTACACAAACAAAATTACTATTACTATTGTTGGGTTTATTTTTTGGAGGGGGGTTGAAAGGTAGCCTGACCTACAGTGGACCTATGAATATGAGGTCTCCTGTTATGTAGCTTTATGGCTTCAGGGGACCTTTTTAAAGTGGGTTTTGAGGACACTTTCAATAACGTAGAGCTGGTGTAACAGACTGGGTTCGTGCCCTCTTCCACTATGTCCATCTGTGCTTGAAGGTCCGATTTAAAAAACATACAGTATGACCACAGCTTATAAGTGACGATGACTGATTTTAGATGATGACATTATATTCTAATATGTAAACGAAACATTGTCAACCCTTGCCTTTAATTTCTGAATTTCACTGTTCCAAACAGACTAAAACAATATCAAAACATCATATATAGCCAAAAAAACATTACTTTTTTGAGTAAGCTACTGCAGCTCCATTTTGTCATCAAATAATCAGACGCATCCTTCAGTTCTTGCTCCACACCTGTTGCCCCTTTTCACCAATTCAACTATGAGTATACAGTATATCGTGCCCTTTGTGACTGTTCCTTGTTGCTCTGTCCTTTTTTTGGGATTCTGTTTTGGAATTGATTGATTTGGCGTCTGGGCTTGTACTTGAGCCAGCTTACAAATCGTTGGGCCTGAAGAATAGAATGAAACAAAAAAAAATTTCTTCACGGTGACCAGAACTATTTCAAGTAATGTTTACCCCGGTAGATTTTGAGTAAACCATATTGTTGTGAAAGACCTATAATGTTTAAAAAAGGTTGTAAAATGAGAACCAGATTATTTATGCTGGCAGAAACTTCAGGGAAAAATGGCCCATTATTAGCTTCTCTGGTTTCATTATCAACATTACTCCACTACTTCTCCAAGTTTACAAATTAAACTAATTGCTCATGTCATGCCTTGGTTTAATTTTGCTGCTCCATTTTGCCACGGGTGCAAACAAGAGAGAGCGCACAAACACACACACAAATGTGTCCTAAAAGGTACATGAATAGAACACGTACTAAATTCTATTGTTTCCTCATTGTGAGTACCTGTTTGTGGCCTCCAAACTCACTCTCTTCAATCCACAGCGGGCATGGCCGCCAGTCAAAAGGAACTGCAATCCATTGAGCATCTTGTTTAAGATCTCCTGCTGTGTGAGTCGTGCCTCTCTTCCCAGCTGGCCTACACTTAGCCTAATACAAACCCTAAGTTGAAGAAACAGCATCCTTTCTGTCCTCTCCTCCCCCAGCTGTGTCCATCGCGATCATCGAGCCATTGACAAACAACTCTGTCGAAAGCTTTCAGTCAACAACAACCCTGAAAATAATCATCCAGTTTATTTACGTTCTGGAAATGGCAGCCAGTCCTGCTGTCTCCCTCCTGCTTGAATGTGCTTGTGTTTCTTCACGTTATGTAGTTATTACGTGAAGAAATGCTTGTTGTCCTGACCTCCACTTTTCAAAAGCCACTCAAACCGCACTGAATGTGGTAATTTTGTACTCGCGTCAACAAAAAATGTGTTTTCAGACAATGAGTAGGTGTAGTAGAATTATTCTCCCATTCAGTAATGTTTGTTAAAAATCAAATATGGCATGAAAACCGAACGACTTCTTTTTCATTTTCGATCCACCAGCTACAGGTCAGGCCAGTTTATCACACTGATTTACAATTGGCGAGACGGACAACTTGACAAATTGAGTCATTAGTGTCTCCAAGTGGATGTCAGAAGACATAAAGTTGCCATGGAGCAGGCGTTTCCAATCCCAATCATTTACATATGGGATGATAAATGACTGCAATAAACTCCAATGCGAATTTCACCTATCTCCACCCCGTCACTCTCCTAAATCAAAGGGAACTGGCAAGAAAGAGAGAAGTGTAAGTGAGTGGTGTGGTGTAAGAGAGAAGAAACACAAGGGGAAAATCTTCAAAACAAATTAAAAAAGGCTGCAGCATCTGGTCATGATTCCCCAAGAAAGGCGTTTTCACTGCAACAATATGATTTCCCAAGGTTAAGTAAGTGATTCCCATCGAATCCTGCTCATACTGGACTACACACTTACTTACACTGTCCATGCTGGGATAATGAAAGTCATAGCTCAGGGCCATTCACAACAGACCAGACATTTGGGCAGCAAGATCAGAGAGAAATGCAAATCACTTGGGGGGGGGCTTACAGTAAACTGCACGTTTTGGCAAGGGAAGTATATAAGAGGTCTGACTTCCTGAAAACCAATAAATCCACACCAAATGCACACTTTTTGGTCCACCGTGATGAGTCAAATTTCAATTGTCTCAGGTCATGTGTTTGTGCAAACGTTTGATTGGATTTGATAGGACTCAAAATGAGTGTGCTATCTTGAGCAACACACCGCCGCATCTTTAGTCAGTCCAACTATTTGGTTGTTACGTCACCAAGAATACTCACTTCTACTCTGTTTTCTTCATTTTTTTTTTTTGCGGTAATTTTACCCTTCTTCCACGTTGATGTACATATATTTCAATAGAATTTTGCCCAAGTTCTAGTCAAAGGTATTGTCTATTTCCCGAGTCACATTTCATAGCTGGGGTTTTTATAGCTGGGGTTGGTAATCATGAAATGTCCAAATGCTGATGTCTAATGTCAGGCCGTACCTCCATGAAGTGCTCTCCTAACATGCCAAGATTAATTCATAAATAATTATTTTACGCTTTAAGATGTACAGCTTGCCTCAAGCCAAATTGCTGCATTTTAACCTTTTTTTTTCAATCTATGATGGCCAACAGAGAGAACTGTTAAGTCATTTTCAAATATTTTTCCAAATTTATTTCTACTCGTGTGGAGGTTTTCCATTTTTGTCATTGTCGTGAATATTTTGTGGTATCAATGGTCATATTGGTGTTTTTGGGACTTTTGTAGATTAGCATACTAGCTTGTTTTGGTGCCTCGTGCCATTTTTCAAATGGACAGGGCAGGACTAGCTGGTGCTGTTGCTATTGCTAGTAGAAGTGGAACAATTAATGCAATTTGTGTGAATGCTCTTTGACACTTAAATCTATTTTACTGGAAAATGATAAAAAATGAGTGATTGATTTGTACATGTGAAGAGAGCAGATGTAGAGTCTACTGAAGTCAGATCCACTCCTGTAGCCTGTAAGACATATTGACATACAGAACCAACATGCGCCCTGACCTGAACTTGACTGGATTGAATTAAAATTAATATCTACCTGACTCAGGACCTTTCTTGTTTCTCAGTGTTGTTCGTTGAGTGGAACAGTGAAGATCTCTGGGATTTCAAAACTTTACACTAACGATTGCCACGTTGGATCTGATGGTGAATAACAACAACATCTATTCATATTCATACAACAACCTAGGGTTGGAATTGATAACATGACAGCTCACACTATTAATGCTCATATATTCTCATCAACTCCGCTGGCTTCTACAACACCTTCCACCGTGCCAGGCTCTATTTTTCATGAGTTGAGGATTGTAAGATAGTTGACTTTGCACAGTCATGTATGTTTAGAACAATCTGGGCATGAATGCTTTAATCTATGCCCTGTAATTTATGGGATTGTATGTGGAAACAGATATGTGAATTACTGCAGTAACAAAACAAAAGAGTGCAAAAGACATTTCTCCATGAATGTAAAACGCCAAATGGATGCAGTTCAAAATAACACGAGCAAGACAGTTTAAATTCAAAAATATGAGGCAATCCAACCAGCCAAACCACATACAGATGTGTACTGTCTTGCATTGTGTCTGGATCGAAACTACCGAGATATAAATATAATCTGTACGTCTTTCTGCATGCTGTAGTTATTTTCAGTTGAGAGCTGTGGCCCACTCAAAGATTTTGTAGCTATTGTTATGGCACCAAGAAGCTTATGTTTCCACCTGCATGCATTGGTTCATTTTTAAACATGATGGCTGTAAAACTCCCTAATGGTTTTAATCGAAGTGCAGATCCACGTCCAGAAGCAGACGGCGTCATTCCTTCACACTGCCATGTTTATCTCATAATAGAATAACAGATGTCATTTCCAGATAAACCATAGCTGCTGTTCTATATGCCAAACACAGCAACTGAACGCTGTTATTAGTGTTCCATCTTGTCTTCCCTCCATGGCAGAACGTGTTGGAACATTGGTTAGCAGTACTGCTGTATAGCATTACTGCTATTAGATGTGGTCGATCCGTGTAGTGAATTTCCATGTTCTCTCCCACCTAATAGTTATGATGGATTAAATGCAGAGGAAAATGTTCACCCAAAAGTCTGTACTCAGTTGAAGATAAAATAGCAATAGTCGTGCTGACGTTTGAGAGCTGGGTGCTGCACGCACGGTGAAATCGAATGTTCTTGTCCTCCTTAGACAAGGACATTCGATTTCAGGACTTGAATGGGATAGCGTTCATGTTACATGTTTCTGTGCATAAAATGATTAATCTTGGAGTTTATAGGATTTATTTTATTGCGTCACTCTTACATAATAGAGATTGACAGTAGAGATTGATGATATCCGCTGACATCTCCAAGCTGATCATGTTGCGTAACGGCTTTGCTTTTTTATAACTGAATAAAGCAACAGTTTGATCTTCAAAATCAGTTAAAGTCAGCACAGGACAGATGGATGTTCACTCCTCAGGAGCTCCGCAGAGCTGTGGCTCGACAAGAGTCGACAGCCGTGCAAATCTGTGAAAAGCGAGTCTCTGTAACCACCAGTGTCATCTCCCAGCACACTGAGTCTGCCTTTCCACCCCATGTAACTAATTTTTTTAATTTTTGGGGGGGCGTTTTGGGGTTGTTTTTTTTTTGCTCAATGGGCTCATTCGCCCTCCCCCACTTGTTGAGCAGCTGTTGATGATGTATTTTTACAGTCTTCTCTCATCTGTAACTTTGTGGGCATAATTTAGGTTTGCGTTCATAATAAGAAAGTCAACTTGTGAATGCAACAAAAAAAATAGTGACATTTGTCTGTTTCAAAGATGAATGTGTACTGTAATGTACATGTGATTTATCAATGTATGCATGAAAAATAGTAATATGAGGGTGTGATTTTTGTCCATTCCACTCCACACTGATCCATATCTCGACACAAAAATTACATTTTAATGCAAGTTGTAAAAGAAGCTTATGGGATTTGGGAAAGAAAAAAAAAACAGTGGGAAAGTGGTACGCCCTAAATCCACAGGGGAATCAACACTATTCTCAAACACATTTGAATGGGTAAAGAGCCAGCAGATGCAGCCTGCATACAATTACCATTAATGTGGCTTCAGCTCTCCCACAATGAATTGTGTGTATGAGTGTGTGCATGCATGTGAGTGGACTCCCAACATCGGTTTGGGTGTTTGAATTTGTAATGCAATTGTGTCTGCCTGTGTATAAACAGTGTGACTGTGAAAAGAGGGGGAATATGGGGTGATGTGAGGGGAGGGGAAAGGGGGGCGGAGGGTGTAGATTCTAATAGAGAGTAAAAAAAAGAGGATGGAGCATGCTGCCAGTCTGCACGTAGACCACCAGAGTGGGTGGGTTTTTGGGTGGGTTTTGGGGATAGTACCAGTGCTCTGGTTGGCAGGAATCTGATGAGACGAAGGCTCACGTCATTCGCTGGCACACAACGGTCTGATCACATCACAGGATGGAGCATGAATGCTCATTGTGTGGAAATGGTGAATGTAATTATTCATCTCTTCTTCAGTTTGACCGGAGTTGATGAGGAAAATGCAGCTTTTCTATTCCGGAGAATCAGTCACTCTCTGCCCAATGTGCTTTTAAAATGTATTCTTCGAGCGTCCTGCAGTTTCCTTAAGAGACAGAAAGTCATTGTGTCTAGTCGATGTCCTGCTTGTCTGCGATGGTTCATTTGAATTAATCTCGTAAAGCCATAGTAGTTACAAGCCTGAATGGCCAGTATGATATTTTAATGCAAGGTGCATTTCAGTGCGAGCCACATTTCAAATGCATTCATTCCCCCAATCCTAGAACTACAGTGACATTTGAACCAAGATGTTTCCATTGTTCGGTGTCATTCCTGCTGAAAAATCAGGGCCCTTCTGTTGATTTCGCAGGAATGTCTTTGCCTTTATCCACTACCCCAGGTCCTGGGCCCTGACTGTTTGGCCTATGTTTTGTTTGAATATCAAAGAGCGTGAGAATGTGGCCGTACTTTCTCCAAAATGTGACTGTTATTGTGTTTGTGTAGGAAGCAGTTGGAGGAACAATGCATGCTTTGTTGAGAAGGGACGGCAATTCAGTTTGTCATACTGAGATATGATTGGAAAAGAAAGGTTCACGATTTCACAAACCTAACTCTGTAATAACAGACCACATATTCTATATAGGGGCTATGCAAATAGCTTTAATATCTGTTTAGGTGTGTATGATAGGTGTGTATATGAAATTAAATTGCACAAATCGAAATTATGTGGCAAACAAATGGGCCCATAAAAGAGTCCAAACAACTAGAACTGAACACTAATTATTTATAAGTGAATTCTAAAAGTACTGGAAGGAACCCAACTATAAAGTGATTGGACAACAAAATCCATATACAGGTGATAGACAAGACCGCAGCAATCAACAATACATATAAATAAACACCACACAGCCAATTAGTTAGAACAATGCACAAAATATACAGCCACCCTGGTGGAGAAGTGAGGTATAAAGCAACGGTAGAAACTCAACATTCCCAAAAACGACTTCTGCTATGTTTGTTTGTGGCATTGGACAGGAGTGGAGGCACTTCATCAGTGAAGTGTTCTAGATGTTCATTCCAGATGGCACTGTAGATCATGATATCATCGAGGTATGTCGATTCAAAACCTTACTGCATGATCCCTGAACCTCTGGAGGGTTATGGGGCACTATGCAGCCTGAATGGCCAAAGTGTGAACTGGAACAATCCTCATGATGTCCTGGAGGCTGTCAGCTCTCTAGATTACTCTGTGAGAGGAACCTACCAAAAAACAAAGACGCCTTACCAAGGCGTCAGACCAGGTCATCATTTTGTCGAGTTAGATATGAGTCAAAAACAGAAATTGAATTCAATTACCTGAGGTCCAAAAAAACCTGTATGGGTCCATCTTTCTTTGTGACCAGAAGCACTGGGTGGCACCACTTGCTTTTGGGCGGCATGATAATCCCCAAAGATATCATCAGGTTCACTTCCTTCTTCAGGGAGGACAACAGATACTCAGGGATCCTGTAACTATCAGGGATTCTTTAAAATCATGCGTCTAACAGTGGCTTCTTCTTTCTGCAAAATGAAACGTTCTATAAGACTTCTTTTTCCAGGGATCTTTTTGCCTCAGGGATGTACAAAGACTTCACCTGTGAATGCCGGTCTTCAGAGAAGTGGGACATAACCAGGTCCACCAATGCTGGTTTTGCTAGTTAGTGCTCATCAGTTTTCTCTGCCCCTCCTTCCCACCTCTGGTCAGTAGCAGTTCCTTCTCTGGTGGAGGTACCCTCTCCATGAGGAGATTAATATGCAGCACCTTACTAGAGTGCTGCTGAACTTGGAAACCTGGTAAGTTGTTTTTCCCAGTTTTTTTAAGAACCTCAAAGGATCCTTGATTTTTTTCCAATAACTCGCTGTCACAAGTCAGAATCAACATCAGCACCTGGATACCAAATTTACATGTCCTTCCCTTTGTCGATTTCCTTGCCAAATCTCTTTTATCAGAGAAAGCAGGTCTCTCACTTAATGGTCATTCTAAAGTTCAAGCAGAGAGAAATCAGTGGAGGTCTGAGATACTTTGGCCACCATTGATCCCACCACTGATTATGAATTACCGACAAACTTGCAGAGCATGTGTTTCAGAGTTTGGTTGAAAAGCTCATCAGTCCATCAGTCTGTGGATGATACGGTGTGGTCCATACGCTCTTGATACCTAGTAACCAATATACCTCACTGATCAGAGTGGACATGAAATATCCCCATATACAGCGGGTAGACAAGGTTACACTTCGCAAAAATACTTATAAACACATCAGAGTGAATTTACCAATTAGTTAAACAAAATACAAAAACAAACAAAATATATATTATGTAACAAACAAACAGACTCTTCTTCACGTTTCTCAGAAAAGTCAGAGGCCTGAATATAGAGCAGAGCAGTTTCGATAACTCCACCTTGTGAGTGCATATGAACTTGGAATCAGGCCCTAGTGATACACAGTCAACTCCCTGTTTGGAATTTGTACTGCAGGAAAACGCATTTCAATTTATTCATGAGTTTCAAATGGGGCTTTAAGCATAAGGAATCAGCAAGAAAGTACTAAGAAATACAGCACATCCCATGTTGAAAGGGCTGGATTCAAGATTTCATAACTACATAAATTCATATGGGCTTCATCAGTTGTTTCCTGCAGCTGCCTAGGTTCCAGTATCATAGAACTTAATCATTTGACCTTTGTCTTCTGTAGAAATGGACAATGAGCTGCAGGTATGTATGATAATGTTCAGGGGTGGCTGGGGTTGGACTAGTGAAAGCTGTGTCTAATTATCAATCAAAATCTCATCTATTTACTTCCTTTTTCAGTGATATTGGGGTTCCTCATCAAGGCACGCAGATGCACAGACAGACACTCAGCCCCAAGTCCTGAAACCGTGCTAACACTGTATCCCTTCTCTTTCCTTGGGCTCCAGTCCCAGCACCTGCTGCAGCACCTCTGCCAGGGGAACCTCTAGTGTCAGGAAAACAGTTGTTTTTCTCCTCTTTTGTCCAAGTGAGGATTATTGGTGGCAGCCTTAGGAAGATCCTGGAATGGTCTGTAGAGAGAACAGATCAAACACCTGCAGACTTCAACCTGAACCAAATTAGAGGTCTAATGGATGTTGAGCTCAGCTCAGAGCTGTGCACACCTGCATGCTGAAAGGCATATAGAAGTAGTTCAAGAAGATACCACAGAAGACATTTGTTTTGTCAGTGGTGCACAACTAGAACCCTGCCATTCCACTTCTGAGGAGGTGGACAGTGAACAGTACCATTTAGTCCTCAAAGATACATTGGGTTCACATTCTGTGTCATGTACATAGAGGAGGTTTAAATCATTCCCAATTTACACCCCATCTCTTCCTTAATTAATAATTCATCACCTCACTGTGCATATTAGATTAATGGTTTGTCTTTTTATTGTTTTTTGTGCGAATTTTATTCTTTGCTGTACTCGCTGGGTGTTGTTTTATTTTATTGTTCTTTTTTGCGGATTTTTTTTTTTCCACTGTTGTAGGTTGTTTATTATTTGTGTTTGACTACAACCGTGAAAATCTTGTGCGTCAGGAGAGGCACCTTGCTAAACCCCTCTAATCAGTTCAACTCTCACAGTGACAAGTCCTAAAGTGTTTAAATTAAGTTGATAACACATTTATGAACAACATTGTCAAGCTATTGTATCTCACTTATTGTACTTAAAATCTAAGGGTGGAAGCCCAAGTTACCTCTGTACTTTTGTTGCTGCCTATCAGTCTCCATCACTTCAGACATACCCTTGCATCACAATTTGTGCAGAATTTTGGTCAAAACATTCACCCTTGAAGTTTAAATGAGGTTGTGTTGGCTGTCTGATAAATGTAGATAACTGTGTCCTCAAAGTGTCCACCCAGCATCACCACAGCTCAGTGAATATGCCGGCTTCAGATGCCTATCTGAGGCTGATGTACATGCTGATACAGCTGTCCTAAGAAGCAAGCTGAAATGTTCAAAAAAAACCTGTTTCATGCTGCATAGGGATCAGCTAAGTACCTCTTGTTGCACAACCATCATCCATTTAAGCCCAAAGGCCCCAGCCTTCTGGACCATGCGAGGATGTGACCCCCATCGGTATCACATGCATCAGATAAATCAGACCCCCAGCCGCTAAAACCCTGATTTCCACGAAATGAAAAACATACACATTGCCAAGCCATGCATTCTTAAACATAATGATAGGATCGTACATCATTCATTCCATAAGTGTGTTTAGTCTTTATAATCAGCAGCTTTGTGAAAGTAGATGGAACACATTCAGGTCCATTAATCTGCTACTGCTGTTGCTCACCTGCAACACTAACAAACATTTAAGTTATATTGCTGTTATGGGATTTTAGCATGAATTAAGTTTAAAACTGTTTTTTATATATATATATGTGTGTAAAAGCTGAAAACAGACTTTCCTATAACTTTGTCTTCATGCAGCGCGCTGGGACCGTTCTATCTCAAAAACACCCATTATTATTAAGTTTATACTTGGTAAGAGACAAGAAAAAATTAAAGCAACCACTTGCCTTAATGCGACACAAATGCTATGAGAAGCTGGACGTGAATGAGGGAATGATGACATTTGCTGCTCCTGACATGTTAAATCTTCAACTTTGAATTGATGAACTTTTGAATTTACCACCTTACCCCCTTTTGGAGAGATGGGTATACATTTTAAGTTGACTTTTTGAAGGATAATATTTGATATTTATACAGGTCATGTAAGTTCAGTGCAGTCTGATTTTGACAGTAAACTTCTCCTTGGATAGTCTGAGCTGTCTTGAGATGTTCACTCTATTGCTGGGAACACTGAATTATGATGCATCCATGGGATGGGACACACAATTCTCAATGTTACAAGAGTGTCCCTCTTTAGCCACCATTTCTACTTCAAGTGATCATGTTTTGAGTGTTTACAGTCTTGAGAGCCTAACAAGTAATTGAAACTGAATACATGACTGTGAATGTGACGGATTGTGGCAGTGGTATTGGTTTTGGGTGTTTGTGTACATGTGTTTGGGACATTGTAGCTGAAGTTTGGTGGCAATTTCCATATTCACTCAGATGCAGTGCTTGTGCAGAAGCATTGCAAGTGGGAAAAAAAAAAGAAAAAAAAAAAAGATGTGGGTGCTCCCATGTTTGCGCACATGTCTGCCAGCAAATCAAGAATTTTGCAATTTTTCATGGAATGAATAAACAATACAGGGGCATACTGCTGCTAAAGATTTATTTCAGTTATTCAAAGACAACTATGCTGATTTGGTGCAGGAAGCAATAAAAGAAATGAGGCTCAACGAGTAGTTTGGTGGTACTGTGAAATCTAAATACAAACATAACACAGGTGTTTAGAAATTTTATTTGTTTCCACAATTTATTTGTTTTCTTTTAATTATTCACATAAATTGTACAACTTACGTTTTCATTTATCATTCTTTTATGTTAAATAATAGCAAAGACCAAAGCCCTTAGAAGCTTCTGGCTTATGGCATTATAAATATTTATATATTATATATAAATTTCATGTTTTAAACACAACAAGCACCTCTATCTACGTGTCCTGCTGTCCCACCTTTTTTTTTTTAAACCATTCCCAGTGTTTAAATACATTGCGGACTAAAGTTAAATATATTTTTTCAGTTGGTGCTGACTTTTCTCTCCGCTCTGCGAGTAATAAACAGCAGTAACGACAGGGATTCTGTGTGAACCCTTTCCGAACCTGCTGTTTCCAGATGTGTGTGTTGACAGGAGGAACATGGAAAAAATATGTCTTCTATGCTTATTGAATTGAAGAGCTGCTGGGTGAATGCTGTTGACGCGGGTGCGGATCAGAATATTGAGTCACTGTAAATCAGGCTTAACAACAGCATTGATTTTTGCCTGATTTGAACATGGCTTGTTCCCATTTTTTTTAAAACAGGGTTTTTTTGGACGTTGCTGCACACTAAAGGCTCTGACATGAACGTCATGCTTCGTTCAGCTGTACCAGCTGTGTCTGAAAGGTCATTCTCCAGGTCTTTCAGGACTCTCTTATGGCGATCTACCCACCACGTTCCCTCCACTCTTGTATCGATGAGAGAAAAAGCTGCTCCTGAAACTATCTGGTCTAGCTCCCTTCTTCTTTTCTCTGAACTAAAAACGATAAAAAACAGCGAAAGAATGTTATCCCATACATACCTGTTGATGGCAGCACATGCCTTGGAAGTCAGTTCTACATGCCAGCACTTAACCACGAGCGATGCAGTGGATGCCAACGGGCAATGGCATTTCATCGCCTAACTTAGTATACATGTCTCTTAGTGTCCTTAATCCTGTGTGTAATCTGGGAAAAACCCTCCAAATGATAACGTGTGTTATGTAACATTGAGTGTTAAACCATCCTCCTCTGTTATGTCTACAGCTAAGGCTAAGGCTCATACCAGGAATTTCACTGTCCAGTAATTAAACATTTTCTTAAAATTGTACGGTTAACCGATTCTTCGGTATAAAGATTGTAGCCTATCATGGCACCAAACGTCCCACTGTGAGCAAAACATCAGAGGAAAATATCATTACTGCAGACTACCAGCTTGCTGTTTTGTTACTTCAGTCTGCAGCTAGCTGTACGAAAGGTTTGCCTCCATAACAAACCCAGCTCCGATTTTCATTGACACCAAGGCCTTGCAGCCACTCGGTCCTCTTACGTCGACTCGTAGCCTTCACATTTTTTGTTACTCTCATTACATGTTTAACAGATGCAGAAAAAAAGGAAAATAATCATATTATCTGATTCCACTTTAAATCCTCTAAGAAGTTGTATTTGTTTGCTATGAGACCGTTGGGTCCTTTCATCCTGTTTTGTTGGTCAGCATCTCTTTCTTGAGAAATTAGTCATAGTTCAAACGATTGAGGCTTCAGGAAGGTTTCTTTCGTCATTCATACTAACTGATTAAGTTGCAAGTGGATTGTGCTGATATGCTTAATCAAAAACAGCTGTTTAAACCGAAAGAAAGGATCACTTTATCAACTGAATCAACCGGATCTGAGAGTTTCTTGGGAGCCGTAGTCATACATTGAAATTTTCCACCTGGGAAACTCTTCGCTTGTACTCCTAAGTCTTTAAGGACCAGCAGTTTTGCCAGATTTGAGTCTCCCGTCTTCTTCTTTTTAAACGTTCAAATTCCCAAAGGCACATTTGTTTGTAATATTCCGGCTAACATATGTAGAGTGCATGTTAATGCAAGTTAAATGTGGCCGTAATGTTTTGCGGCCAAGACGGAAGTACTGAATTCAAACGCAGTATATTAACATATTATTTTGTATAATTTATGTGTGTAGTGCAGTCAGACTGACCCACATAAATAATCACATCCATGCCTACACGAACATCCATAGCAAATCCCAGCTCTTGATGTCAGCGTTAGCCTGTAGCCATGTTTGGTTTTATGCTTTTTTGTGATCGTAGGTGCTTGTTTTTGCTCACACTCTTCTTTTTCTTCCTCCCCCTCACTGTCATGTGATTGTGTTGAGTTTTCCTTTGTGATCACCACGCCCCCCCATCTCATTAGCTGATTACCTCATTTGTCTCACCTGTTCCTCGTTAGTCTGTGTATTTAAACCCCTCGCTTTCCTTTCTGTCCGTGGTAAATTTGGCTCAGTGGATTTTGTCTCTGTGTGCGTTACGAGCAAGACTGTAGTGGTTATAAAAATTTTTTTTAAAAAGGTGGGAAACTACAAGCCTAGATGATTCTACAACAGCTGAAACCAAATCATACATCTATAATAACCTGTCAAGTGAATAAATAATGACATTTTTGTAAATGAAATTACAACACTGATATTGAGAGGACATAATCAGATTCATCACTACATTACTGTTTAAGGCTCAAATAGACAATTTGGGCAGTGTTGACAGTCTGAATAGAATCATGATGAAATCTTGTGACTATGTCAGAAATTTAGGACCAAAATCTCTCTTTTCCACATCTTACACCCAACGCAAAATTAAGCGCAGCGTCAATCTGTCATAGCTAGAGTACAACTGACACATTTGTCGTTTTCAGCAATGAACCACTTTCAAGCACACATGGTTTTTGAAAAGAGAGTCAGGTGATCCTCTGATTGGTTCAATTAATGTTCGGCCCAAAACACACCTATGATTAATTAGGAGTCCAAGTACGAACCCTTTGCTACCCCCTTTTAACCCTCACTGGTCTCCAAGATTATGCACGGTCTAAACAGCAAAATGGGCCTGGACACGCCCCAAAACGCCAAGTACTGTGGCGTGCCAGACCATGCACTCTAGATCATCTAGACCCTGTGACTGCTGCTATGACCCATGCCGTGAGCGTATCTTTTTCCCTGAATCTAGATGCAGGCGTTATTAAGCAGAGAGATTTGAGGCTGTAAATCAATCAATCAATCAATCAACGAAACGTTTAGGACACAAACTCCGGAGCTCTGCATGAGTGTGTGCAGTTTTCAGTCTGAATGAGATTCATGAGTTGAGCAGGAAGTTTTATGGCCACCTTAGGAGTAGTTGTCAACAACAGTAAACAAAGGAAAGGAAGGTAATTTTAATTCCGTACATTTTCTAAAGACGCTATTAAATGCAGCAGGCCAATAACTATCAAACGCTTCCGTTGTTGTTTTTGGATTGATGACAAGTAATTACAAGCAGAGCCATTGTCAGGAACTGTTTGTGAGGCCATTTGCGAGGAAATGTTTATTTCCGGTCTTTCTCAAGCACCAACTTTGTTGTCCCTGTTTTTGATTCAATCTGTCTGTCCCATCGGTTTTGTTCCTGCTTTCCTTTAGCTACTAAACTTCATTCTTATGATCCCACGTTACGTTTTTTTGGCTCACAGCGAGTTGACAAAATGAGGGAGTTTTATGAATGATCTTTAAGTCATCATATCAATCATTTCGTGGTTTCAGTAATTTGTTTTTATGGATTACCCCAATTCTACGAACAAGCATGACTTGAAATGGATTACCTCCCTTAAATACTTATATGCTTTTTATTTTTTTAGAATATGAAAATATCACTCACTTAAGCCGTCCCTCCTAGATTTGTTATGCCTTGCAAATTTTGTAGGTGAACCTTTAAGAGTCATCATGTCCATAGATCAACGTTTTATTACATTACATGTTCCTATATATGTTACAATTTACACATGATGAGTTCAGAAATATGTGGAAGAAGTTAAGTTTCCCCTGTCCAAGTTTTAACAATGCAAATCCTGTTGTACTTGAGAAATTTGCCTACTCACACTCTCTTCTTGTGTGTAGCTTCTCTCCTCATCATCATCAGTATTGCAAGTATTGTGCTCCACTGCATCGTCACCAGTGCGCTACCTCATGCGTTCCACCAGGCGGTGAGACCAGCGCAGGGGCCTTCATCTGAACCTGAAAAAGAGGATGCAATTCAATGAAAACTACTCAGTACATCCAGTGAAAAACTGAAATGACTGAACTGAAATGCTGACTTAATGATACAGCTTTCCACTTTTGACTAATATTTACAACTCTTGTCTCTGTGCAGGGAGTGCCATGATGCAAGGACCTAGAGAATTTAAAGTAGTTTGATTGTGCAAATATTTTTTAACCGTACTGTGCCAAGAGCAGATATTCTTGCCATAATCAACTCAAAAACACGTGTTTTAAACATGACCCAGAATTGTGCGACACTCAGTACATTCACTCAAAAATCATTACAATAGAATGAGTATTTGTCCTTTCTGCAATTAAAGGTCACATACTATGCTTCGTATCAGCTTGTGAAGTTTGTTCCCAGAAAAGTCATCACAAACCCAAGTTTTTCAGTCTGCTCTCCTTGTCCTATTCTCCTTATTCTCAGCGAGCTGTTCAGGCGGGTCCGGCCGTATGCAAAGGTCATGCAAATGATGACCCATTCACTCATGACACATTGTTCAGTCCACACGAAACAAAACAGTCCGCCCTTAGCCATCAGCTTTTCTGATATCTAAAATTTGCAATATGTCAACATTCACCAAACACGAGTGAGTGAAATCGTGTCGAGTGGGAATAGAGCTGTTTCTGAGGAGCAACGATGATACAAATCAAGTGTAGTACAAAAACAATCAGTCCCGAAGTGGTTGGGGCAAACAAATACAGTTTTGTTAACAATCTGAGGAACATTGACACTAAGGGCACAAAGGGTCAGGGTTTAGGACCCAGTGAGAGGAATATTTTGATATTGAACCAATCATAGCGTCACCTGGGATTCCCTTTATATGATTTATTGCTATTTAGATGGAGGAGACTAGACTTGGCATAATTGATTCGCCTGTGCACAAGGTGAAGGTACAGAAGATTTTATTGGACTTTTTATTAATTGCAACCCACTGAAGACAGTCCGCAAACATTTCAGAATCCACAAAAATTTTTCAATGTCACATGGCAAAAGCGCGGGGTTAAACTACTCAAACGTTGAATCACTTTTGATCCCTTGTTTTTTAGCCTGACCGCTATTTCTTCGAGCTGATGATAGCTCTGGTAAAGTAAAGAGAAAAGGAGATATTTTGCAACCTTATTTACATCAATAAACTCAGAGGTGTTGTAAGTACGCCACCCTAAACAAACCAGATGAAAGATTTTGAAGCTTTTTCTGGCAGGACTTCTTATTGTGTCGTCATCCTTCTACATTCCACTGTTGTCATGTAGAGGGTGTGGGTAGCTCTTTGGTAATGGCCTCAGTATACTTCTTATGAAGTACTGTGCGGGGTCATAATTGGTCCATATATGGTCCACATGGTTGGTTGACCCCTGCAAGTGATGTCACAAGTCAGTGGAGGTATCCGTAGTACAAAAGACAAAATAGATACAGTAGTTCCTGCATAGGGTGCGTTTTGTTCTAGGCTGTGGTCCCCAGCCTGTTCTTTCATCGTTTAATCATACATCTTTTGAAGAATACCGCTGGATAAAAAGATGAGGCTTAATAACCTCTCTGCAATGGCCCTTGTCATGTCTGTCTCGATGGATGCCTTGGTACACCTTACTTTATACGTAGTGGAGATGTTATCAAAGGACAAGACAATACACTGGCGATTTTCAAGATATTTCTGTCTAAGCTAGGCCACCAGCATTTTTTTTTGTAAGTTGCCTCCACTCCACTGACTTGACCAGTGGAAATGGGCTTTTGGTCATGCACCTTCTCATGTTTTAATGTCTGCGATCAATTTTATATAACTACAACTACTTTATATCATCAACACCTTTTCTAAAACACACTTTGTCTCTATGGAAAATTTCCTGTGCACCAAAAGGGTTTTTCCCAAGTTGGGCAACAGAACGCTCTTGGTCCGTTTCCCGAACAAGGACAACCCTTATTTTGTCCCAGAAATGGGATGCAGGTGTGCCGTGAAAAGTTACGCTTTCACCAGCGTGATAGTTTAATATCTATTGTGTTTCATGAGCATGTCAGATTGTTCCTTCAATGTATTTTCTATTCTGTTCCAAAATTTGCCAGCAGGGAACATTACATTGAGTTCTTAATGTCCCTCTTGTAAAACTGTTTAATTGATAAAATGGAGTATACATCTTCCAGCTGGTGTTGTATAGTGGCTAACCACTATACTGTATCTCTGACAGGTTTGTAGCATGCTGTTTGTGTTTGTGTACATCTCCTCCCTTCTGATTCTTTTCTCTCTTTCCCATGAACAGATCTCCAACTTGATTTCATTATACTGCTGGCAGGGGAAACAAGCACTCAATGTAGGCCAGATGTCTGTATGTGTGTATGTGTGTGTGTGAGAGAGACAGAGAGAGAGAGAGTAAGTACTTGCACCAAAGAGGAGACTATAAATCATGCATTATGCATATTTTGGACATACAGTTGTCATACATTTTTGACAATCATTTACCCACATCATATACATCAAAATGTTATGTAACACACATTACCTTAAAATCATGTTCTATGAGCTCGATTCAAGAGGAAAACTAATATTAGGCATATTGCACGTATCCTGTATGGACTAGGATCCTTTTCTTTTGGCTGTTTAACCATTGTCTGTAAATACTAAGTAGGCCTCTCTGTACATTTTCCAAATTTATTGCACACCCACACATGTGCACACCAACATAAACGGAGTTGAACTGCAAATTCTATTAATAATTATTTTTTGCTAAAACTGCTCGATTCTGCAAAACAATCAGTAAAACAGTAAAAAATATTGTTTGCATGTCACCTGTTAAAGTATACATTTACCGAATCCCTAACATCCTAAAAGATGATTTAGTTAAGTTTTTTTTATTATTATTTATTAATCCCTTGTGAACAAGTTATTTATCTTATGAGAACAAGTTATTATCTTGTGTGCACAAAATACTTACTTTGTGGGAGCAACTTAATATGTACATACTAAAGACAAGATAGGCCTATGCTTTGAAGACCATAGGGATATCTTCTATGAGCAGCAAGAATTTCTTTGCTGTGTTTATCTGAAGTTGATAGATGCATATGAATTTATGAGTAAATCTTACAATTTATTTATCTTGTGTGCAGACTGCTGATTTACTGTTGAATGTCCTTTACGGTTAAGAGACATAATTTGCGTAACAGCTAGTCACATTGGTTACATAATATTATTTCTTTGACATACTTCTGGGTCCATTGTAGTTACACTTAATAATCTGAATAGTGATTTTGTTCTTATTATTTAAATATTAAGTATTCAAAATTGAGCAGTAGTGGCCATCATGAATACACACACTAAAATGAAATGTGTGACCACATCTCTGTATTTACAAATATATATTGTATATCATGATATATATAAGTTGCTGAGTCTGAATCGAATGCCAATTTATGTTAATAATTATTACACACCCCGGTATTGAAATGAAGTCTCCCATTATACAATCTCCTTTGATGTTTAAAAAAAGCAAAGTAGGTCACCAAGTCAATATATCAGTCAAACGCTTCAGTGAGAGAGGGAGTGTTTTGTGAATGCATGCTGTTCTCGCACCGAATGCTCAGTAACGTTCAAGAACATTCTGGTCTAACGCGAGACGATAAACGGTTGTAGAGAGATGTGAGCTTTAAAGGCTGACTGGAAAACAAGCCGTTTCTGTGTTTATCCTTTCTGTCTCCCAAGAGACACAAGGAGGACGAGGCAACATCTGTTAAACAGGTGAAGGCTCAGGATGATCTGAAGCAACAGAGCAATTTATGCACGCACACTCATAGCTCAGGGACATGATAGTAAAAACAATTAAACAGCATCAAAGAACATGACCTTTATAATTCAATTGGAAAAGAACAATAAAAGCGTTCTCTTTGCAACAGGCGGTGAAAGCTGCTCAGCTGACTATCTTACCCTGTTTCTGACTCTCAGTACTTGTGGGAAAGCTGTAATAACAGGCCGTGGTGTGACTTGGCTAAAACAATGGCGCCCCCACGTGGTGCCCAGTGGTAGCCATGGCCTCCAGACTAAAATTCCTGCTCTTACAGTAGTAGACATTCGATATTAAATATGTTTGAACGTAGCATAGAGCACCATAGACCCCAATGGGAAGCTAGACTGTAAAGGAACATGGATTACTGTTAATTTAAACATACCTTCAAACCTTCACTGTACTTCTGAACATATTTTGTTGTGTTTGCATGATTTAAAAAAACATGTGTGTTCAGACTCACTGGACTAAAGACAACTTAAGTTCATTATATGATTATTTTAACATTTAATAACAGCAAACTACATGACAGTAAATGGTTAAGGCTGAATCTCGGTACGACGAACAATTTTGCCACATTGACAGTAGTTCGGCCATGAACTCGTCAATTAAGCTCGATGCTGCTCTTATTTAGGTTCTTCAATATGTTTAAGGACTTTGTAATGCTCTTATTTCTACTTTTAGGCCTCCAGGAGGAGACATGAAGAAGGATCCATCCAACACAGAGGTCTTTCATCAGACAGACAGTCAGATTAATATCTGTACTCTGCCTCTGCCTCAATGAATGTCGGGAGAGTCAGAGTACAAACTGACATCCTGGTCATACAACAACACTAACAGGATATTGGTCCCTATTATCATTGTCATATGGGAAATAAAAATAAGACTACAGAGCTAGACCAAACTCGCTGACAACTGATCCAATTTTGCAGAAATCATCAGTAACTGATACCGCTGTAAGCAATGTTTTGGGAGCAAGGAAGTTCATATGTTGCTTTTGAAAAACGACTTTATGTCCACATCAAAAGTAACAAATGGTATACTGTAACATACACAAAGATAACGACAATGATTCAGACTTTTCAGAGCAGAACATTTAAGTTAACGTAAAATATCAACAAACAGGATTTTAGTATCTAACTAACTACATTTAAATAATATAATAAATTGTTGTATCAAGAAACAAAAGTAGGTACAAAATCAAATTTGATTCTGATGTCAAATAAGTGGTGATTTTTCCAGCCCTTTTTTAAAAAAATGTAGGACTGGGATGATTTGGTTAATTTTCGCTGATTTTACATGGTTCATACTTATTACAATATGATGATATTGTTGACAATAAATTCACTTTTTGTCTGTCAGAAATGATTGGTAGAGCTTCCTGGTATTAAAATGTGGTCTGTTGTTCCTGTTCATGAACTGACATAAATAAATATTAAACTACTGCTGATTCAATCTTATGCATTAGTTATTTAGATCAAAATTTCCTAATTCACCGCTTTGTATTTCTGATTAAATAAATGAAAGTGTGTTGACTTATTTATTTTTATTTATTTCACTTTCCTCCATAAAACCCCCAACAAACATAGTATTACAACATAGTGTATCATAGCGTACATAACCTAACATAATATGACATAACGTAACATAACATGCCACAACATAACGATGAGATACCCTGAGGGTCAAACAGCCCTGTCTAATGCGAAACCAAATGAGCCATTTCATACCAATAAAGGGGACAAAATTGTGTGTATGTGCTAGCGTGTGTGTATAAGTGCATGCGTGAGTATAACTGTCCAGTAAGCATGTTTTTGCTGACTAAATAAAAGTGTTCCGTGTTTGTTTACACACAAAAATTTGTATCTGCGGGTCCGCATGCCATAACATGACATGATTATGAATGATAATGATCATCATCACGCATCTTAAAGCCTGCTTTTGGAGGAAGTGACCTCACCTTCCTGACGCATACAAAGAAAACATGGGAGGGCCTGGGGAGGGAATATGAGAATGGTAAAGTATGCACAAGGAAACAAGAGATGAGAAGCATGATGTTGACAGTATCACCCTGCCATAGGTGATGTGACAAGCTTCAGAAAAGGGAAGAAGGGACAGACAGGTGAAATAAAAGGCAGAGAAAACATGATGGCTTCTGTTGTTACTTTTATCGATTTATACATCATACTTTGCTGGGTTGCACTGGACTTGTGGACATGTGCGTCACTGGAGGATACTAAATTGGCAGGAGCTGTAGCCCCTGGAGATGTTATTGTTGCAGGAATCTTCCCAATTCATGAAGCTGTGGACAAAAATCCAGACATCTTTTCGCTCCAACTAGGGCAATGTGTCAGGTGAGTTCACTCAGGCAAATACTATATAATCATAACTCATATGTTTGGTAAGTCATTGTCTATGACTGGTGAGTAAGTGAGCAGTAAGTGAGGTTCTCTTTTCTTGACTAATAAGTCATCAGCGTGGATTTTTCCCACCCACAAAAACACATGTGTTAGGCTAATCACTCCTGCCATTACCCTTGACCAAGGCACTAGGCGGAAGATCTGGAGTTGGTCCCCGGGCGCTTGTGTGTGTGTTTGCATGTGATTGCTGCCCACTGCTTCGCATCGTCAGGATGGGTTAAATGCAGAGAATTTATTTCAACTCATTGAAAATGAAATAGATAATCAAAGATTTAAAATGTTATTTTGTCACGTTCTGTTTTATTTTGTAATCCTGTTTATGTGTTGTTTAATTAGCTTTACTTCCGTTCTTTGTCTTTTCCTGACAGCTTTCTGCACCACCCGATTTCAATTACGCCTCACTTACCTCTGTATATATAAGCACCTCATAGGAGTCCTTCAATTGCCAGATTATCTGTGGTCGTTGTCAGGATATTCAGCGGGGTTTGAATGTATTATTCTAAATCTTATATTTGCATATGATTTGTGTGTGTGTGTGTGTGTGTGTGTGTGTGTCTTTTTTTAACATTCCCTCTGCCTACTCCCTGTCTGCTTAAGCCCTGGCTTTTGGACAACACTCTATGTGCGAACCAATCCTTGCATTTGAGTCATTATCTGAATTCTGGTCACCACAACAACAGGAGGGGCGGGACCTTGGTGTCAAAGTTCCCATCACAAATTCTCACAGCCCAATGTCATTTGAACACATTGGTTTTTCACGGGGAACTCCTTAAAATCCCCCAGGACAAGCTGGAGTAAGTTGTTGGAGAGAGAGAGAGAGAGAATCATCTATTGAGTCTGTTGCCTCTGCAAACCAAACCCAGACAACCGGCCAGATAATGACTATTATAAGGATTTTACAAGCTTTGGCGACAGACCAAGAACTGAGAGCTAAACACAAAAGCAAAACATTCTCCTCACATGCGAAATGAAAAACATGTATTGGTGATTTCTGATAGATTATTTAAAAAATTTAATCTTTAGATTATTAAATTAAATGTAGATTTTCAGAAGAAAGTTATTAATGAATTGACAATTTGTCTCAGCACTGCTTTTACCATCCTAGTTCATGTGTCAAGGTGGATCTTGTCATAGTGTCTCAGATCTGACAGGACAGGTTCTTGTCATAGTGTCTCAGATCTGACAGGACAGGTTCTTTTCTGTGAAAATTAGAAAAGCTACATGAAAATTCAAAATAAACCAAGCAAATTTGAATTTGATTGGCTGCATCCTTGAAGGACGCGGCCTTTGAGCTGTGTCTTTCTGATGGCAGAAGGTGAAGTCTAATGATTGTAAATGGAACAATCTGCAAAGACTTAAACCAGCTAGGCCTTCACCATCACATCAAACGCTACACTGGAGAAAATTTCAGTCTGGTTTTAGATCGCAACAAGATTTAACTTGATTTAGGTTATTCTTTTACATAAGCTGGAAAATTTTACTCTACAGAATGGGTCTTCATGGGTGTTCATTTTATTTTTTTCATTTTCTTATGGTGACCAAACTGCAATCTTTCACCTAAGAAATATTACCAAAGTATGACCATTTTTGCTTTGGCTTTTAATTGAATTAAATTGCTTGCAGTGTGTTCTGCACTTTTCTGCACACATAATTATTTTATGTAGTTGTTCTACCTGTTTTGTCTTTGTGCTGATGTTAAACACTGACTTACATTTTATGCAAGGAAGATAAAGAAATAAAGATAAAGATCGTTGTTACTAGCATTATTATTAGTATTTTTTTTATTAGTGTTTTATTCATTTGTAGTAGTAACAAATGGATCGTATGCTTCATTCTCCTGACAGGCTCGATAAAACAAAATTAACAATGGCTTTGGCTATGATCAATGCCATAGAGGTTATGAATAAATCCCCTGTCCTGGATGATATCGGGGTCACTTTGGGCTATCAAATCTACGATTCATGCTCCGATGTCAGCATGGCACTGAGGGTCACGGCAGACATCACCCAGCAGGCTGACTGCGACAGAGCAAGAAACGCCTCCTCCGGTGACCACCAGCGAATCATGGTTGTTGTCGGGGCCTCTCACTCTGAAATTTCCATTGCCGTTGCGAGGCAACTCACCCTGAAGAAGATTCCTCAAGTAAGTTGTGAGAAAATACAGAAATAGCTGTTGAGGTGGAATGAGTGGGCAGGCTGGCGTTTCCATCGTGCATGCTTTGACGGTGTAGATGGCTTAAGGCACAATGAGTGAGTGGTAATTGAAGTTGCAGAACAGGTTTGCAGATTGCTAGCTACCACGTGTCTATTATGTCTGACCACAAATATCCCACTGATGAACGATCTGTATATATAATTATAAAACAAGGCTTACCTTAACTAACCCAGGCTAAGAGATAAAGGCACCTCCTTCACACCTTTATACAGGTTTGTTTATTTTGTTCTGTCATGCATTTCCTAAACTCATGCATTAATTTTCCAATCGACGCTGACACAGGACAGAAAAAAGACACAAAATCAACTGGATCAATCAATCTGTGCAGAGACAGATGTTAGTGTGACACCCTGTGAGCTCAAAGCTTCAGTTTTTGAAGTGTTAGTAGATGTACTTAAAGTCTGGTTAAAGCAATTAACCATTAAGCACCAGTGGAAACAGCCTAACTCTGAATCCTGAACATATTGCCATGACATTTGACGTATTGAACTTTTCTTTTCCTTTTCTCCAGATCAGCTATGCATCAACTGCGGTCAGACTGAGTGACAAGGACCGCTTCCCTGCCTTCATGAGAACCGTCCCCAATGACAATTTCCAGACGGCTGCCATGGTCCAGCTGCTGAGTGACTACGGTTGGAACTGGGTGGGAATCATAATCACAGACGGAGACTACGGCCGCTCAGCCATGGACAGTTTTGTGTCTCAGGCACCTGTAAAGGGCATCTGTGTTGCATTTCGATTGATTTTTCCTGATTCTGTGAACAGTCCAGAGTTTGAGTCTGCTATCGAGCAGGCGGTGAGAACCATCTACAGCAACCCTAAGGTGAATGTAATAGTGTCATTCAGCAAGCCACGTCAAATGATGCACCTTTTCCAGAATTTGAGGGAAGAGGCTCTGAGCTCAGGTAACGAGATAGAGTCCATGAGAAGGATGTGGGTGGCAAGTGACATCTGGGCGTTCAACGTTGTTCAAGGAAACTTCACGCTGGAGGACATAGGCCATGTTGTGGGTTTCACCTTCAAAGGCGGGGACCTGTCATCTTTCAGACAGTATATGGACAGGCTGGAGACTGCAGGACATGACCACACAGGGAACAACTCATTCCTGCAGGAGTTCTATCAGCAGCTAAATGCCAGCGGAGACATTGTAAACACTACAATGGCTTCTAAAGCTGTGAAGATCCTCCACAAACACACTCGCGGTGACACCATCTTAAGTATTGAGATGGCCGTGAGTGCCATCGCTGAAGCTGTGGCGTCAGTCTGCCGTAGTAGAGACTGCAAAAGACCTGGCACAGTGGAACCCTGGGAGGTACTCATCTCATCAGCTCATACTAAAGTGTTAGTTCTAGTTTAGTATGTGTTTTTTTACGTGTTAAGTGAAAAGTGTCCTGTTTGTGTTTCAGATCTTAAAGGCTCTGCAGACGAACAAGTTTCAGTATAAAGAGGGGAGCTATCGATTTGATAGGAACGGAGATATGAACTTGGGTTATGACATAACAATGTGGAGGTCAGAGCACGGGGCTATCCACATCCATGATGTTGTGGCTGAGTACCATCCACAAAACAACAGTTTCACCTACACCAACAATAACACCGCCGAACAGCTGCTCATCCTGAGGGTAAGTCCTCAATCCCCCATATATAAACAGTGGTGTCTGCTTACTTAAAACTCAACATGCAGGCTGGCGTACTTTTTTAAGATTAAAACACACAACAGTCAGTACATTTATTTCTATGTTGGAGGGCTGTAAAATCAAGCTGGATTTGAGTTGCAAATTAATCATTTGAGTCAGAAATTAAGACTCAACGTTATGACAAAAGATATCACATCATTTGGACTTGAGACTTCATTTTATTTTCACCCAAAACCAAATAGACAGAAATCTACAGTTATATATTATTATTACATTTCTATAATCACATCTTTGTGAGCTTTCATTACATAAACGAAAGGAAATTGAATTTGGAAAGTAATAAATTCTAAATCAATTGTGAAAGCCTTCACAATTGGCGATACAAATTACCCCGGCATTAAATATGTGGTAATTATATAATGCATATTAAAACTTCATTATGACTCGAAACTCAAAATTCTAGGACTTGTGACCTGTCAGTCTTGATTTGTGAATTGATTAGAGACTTGCATTGAACTTTTCTATTTTCCATTGCTTGGTCTTAAATGGTTTCAAATTAAACTTCACTGTAACTTCATCTTTTCTCTAGTTAGTTAGTTTGTCAGTTTCGTATTGTTTTTGTTTACATCTTATATCTTTGGTTTCCTTGATTTTGTAAATCTAGACGTAGCTTGTGTCTTGCCTGTCTTGATTTGTCACTTGAGAGTCAAGACCAGATCCAGCTGTGGTCTCATATTGCTTATTCTTATTACTATATTTATTGTATGGGGAAATAGAAAAACAACAACTCGTCGTAGTAGAGAATGGTAATATCAGTTTGGATGTATATCCTATCCCATATGTAGTCATATGTTTATGAAGTAATGACAGACGTATAAAAGAGGCAAAATAACATGTTCAATAAAAAAGAATAAATACATTACAAAAGTTATTAAAATTACTAAAACGTCCTCAGGACATCGTCTCCAAATGTTCAAGTAGCTGTGTCCCCGGAGAGTTCAAGAAAACAGTGGAGGGTCAGCATACCTGCTGCTATGAATGCATCAACTGCACTGAGAACTACTACTCAAATGACACAGGCAAGATATTAAACACACACACACACACATACACACACACGCACACACACACGCACATGCACACTCACACAATGCCCGTCATTCATCACTGGGCAAGGCCATAACGCCATCATTTTTAGAATGCCTTTTCAAACATCATTGCAGAGAAAAAAAACCCACGCAGAGATGGTTTACGTAGATTGTGATGTTTACACGGGGAAGGAAATAAATTAACAATCACATTACCTAGGTCAATTACTCTGAACGCCACAGGTGATAGCTTCATTCAAGGGAAGTCAGTGGTGTTTCCACCATTTTTTTTATTTTATTTCAGATCATATTTTAATATTAGGTTAGTTTTTATGTCTCATTTATGATTTTAGTCAGATTTTTGTGACAGTAAAATTTTAAAGAATCATCGACTGACTTTTGAAACAATGACTTTTAGAATCCATCAAAGCTTAGAGTGCCATCTCTACATGCACACGAAACGAGGCTGCTCTGATTGAGATATTTATTTGCATCTGATAGTGAACATGTTGCTGCTACACCCACACAGGAATGATCAAATTGCTGTCCTATTACATATTAATGTGTTCTCTGGCTCAGCTGGTAGAGCCTATGCCAGATACCGCAGGTCCAGTTTCTACCATTTGCTGTATGTCATCTTCTCTCTCTCTCTCTCTGCCCTGCCCTGTCCTTCCTGTCTGTCTCTTTATTGTGCCAATCATAATAAAGCAGAGATGCCAAAACAAATCTTTAACCCTTTAAAACCCATTAAAAGCTTATATCTTATGATATTACTAATATTGTTGTCTGTGTAGCCTAAGCCTGTTTGTTTATAACTTTTTATAAACTTTTTTTCCAAATAATTACTGAGACACCAAAACAGTTACATGGCAAAATACAATCGCTACAGTTCTAAGAATGCTTAGTAAATGACAGCATTACACAAGATTACAGGGCTGTATACAGCATGGTTAAATGAACTACATGGGATGTAGATTTACCAACTAGTACCAATATTGGACAAAAAATGCGTATAAAATCACTTGTAAAAAGGTGAAGACTGGCGGTTTTGAAGTTGGTAACCTGCACCACATAGTCAACACAGAGTGAAATCCATAATTGATGTTAAAATAATGAAAGGCTTGATCTTTAAAAATGGGCACACATAATCAATTTCATTTGAACACTGGCTTCTTCTAAACATTTTCTACAGATAACGATGACACTGTTTGTCAACCTAAAACAATTTTAGCTGGGAAAAAAAAAAAATTCAAATGTACATCCAATCAGACTCTGATATGGTTACCGTGAATGTGCTTCCCTTCACTGATGATATATTAATGTAATTCATGGTCACTTCTGTCCCCAGATATGGACCAATGTCTGAGTTGTGACACACAGACGGAGTGGTCTCCTGAAGGGAGTTCAGTCTGCATTCCTAAAGAGCTGCAGTTCTTCTCCTGGGAAGATGGCTTCGCTGTGGTACTGCTGACATTTTCTGCCCTGGGGATTCTCCTGACTCTGATGGTGTCAGGTCTGTTTCTACAACATCGCAACACTCCGATAGTGCGGGCTGCTGGAGGGCCGCTCTGCCAGGTCATTCTCTTCTCTCTGGTCTGCAGTTTTGTCAGTGCCATACTGTTTGTCGGCCATCCCGTCAGCTACCAGTGCAAAGCTCGACAGGTGCTCTTTGGCATCAGCTTCACCCTGTGTGTCTCCTGCATCCTGGTGAACTCTCTGAAGATCCTTCTTGCTTTCCAGTTCAACCCTGGGAATCGAGAAATTCTGCCAAGGCTCTACCAGCCCTATGTTATCGTCAGTGCCTGTGTGTCCTTGCAGGTAGCTACCTGCATCTGCTGGTTGGTCCTTGAGAGCCCTTTTAAACAGAAAATTTCATACCCAACCACTTTGCTGGAAGATTGCCACGAGGGCTCATACTTGGCCTTTGGGGTGATGCTAGGCTATATCGCTCTCCTGTCCCTGGTGTGTTTCATCTGTGCCTTCAAAGGACGCAAACTGCCACAGAAATATAATGAGGCCAAATTCATCACCTTCAGCATGCTTCTGTATCTCATCTCATGGTTGCTATTCGTCCCTGTGTATGTAACCACTACAGGAGTTTACCTGCCTGCTGTGGAGATGGTCGCCATTCTCATCTCCACTTACGGCATCCTCAGCTGTCATTTCTTCCCCAAATGTTATGTCATACTTTTTAAGAAGGAACAAAACACCAAGAATGCTTTCAAGAAGAATCTATATGAATATTCAAGCAAGAATTCAAATCCAGTGTCAGAGCAGAAATCCAATGGTCAACCCTACATCATTAGTCTTCCGTCGGTTCCCATGGCTGCCGCTAACCCTCCGACAAGTGTAAACGTCACAACGTATGCCGATATTAAGTACACAAGTTTGCACAGGAGGTCAAACAAACCACCCTTCCACAGGAGAAGTGCCAGCATTTAAACAGTTATTGTTATTATTACCTATGAAGCAAGGAATTCACGTTTCCATCCCCGTCTCTGATTTTTGTTAAAGGCTGGATTAGGCCTGATCCAGAGATGAACCCGTTAAATCTAGGTGATGATCCAAAGTGTTATGTGTGCCTCAGGATTTTAATTTTTTCAAGGTTCTTGTTTAGAAGAAAATCCTAAACAAGCCACAACGATTCTGTTAAAGTTTTCTAAACCTATCAGAGCCAATCTTCCATTCGACATACAATTAATTCATCAGTGTGTTCGACTCATTCCTCATCCAGCAAATTCCCCTTTCACTTTTTAAGTGATTGCGGTTTGCCTTCAAAATAGTTGCATTTCTATTTGAAAAGGCACACCAGCACACAGACTAATCAAGCAATTATCTGACATAGCTTGATTTGGATTTCATCTGCTTAATAGAAAATATTAAAAGAAAGCTGAAAAATAGTTCAAAAATAGCTCACAGAAGAGTGAAAATAAACCAGTATCCTGTCAATTACCATCGAGAGACGGAGCTATAATTGGAACATAGTTGGGCCCTGTTAGACTTCTGCATTCTCATGAGTGCCCGTCTAATTTCCTCTTTAGATCACAATAGTTAATAACAAGTTCATGCGAAGCATCTTCAGACCTGATTAACAATAGCGATCAGAGTGACAGTATCTGTAATACAAAGGTCCATGACAAGGAAGATTGTGTTGATCCTTCCTTCCCCGAAGACTGCCCCAGTTTTATGAAACAACCAGTTGTACAACATTCATTACATCAACAAGCAGTATCAAATGTTTGGTGATTATAGTGCAATTAAGACATTAGACACTAGTGACATTATCGTGTGAAAAGCAACAGAGCTTACATTTCACACGACCATATCACAATATAACAGAGCTTGATATGCGACTTTGAATGGATTTATTCAGGTCTGTGAATGTATAATATAATATATATTATATGTGTGCCTCAGGATTTTAATTTTTTCAAAGTTCTTGTTTAGAAGAACCTCTTCTATCCATGTATACGGTTTATCACATATTTGGCTTTGGCAGCACAGACATGTAAGGTAAACTGTTGCATCTGACGACATCGTGGTTATTATCACTTCACTTCATCAATGTGTCACTTGGGAAAGTTAGACCTGTTGAGAAATATCAGTCACGCGTTGCACCAGACTTCCTGTGCCGTCTTTTCATTCTTATACCATCACGCTGCCTACAAAGTATGTTTCATTTGTGTTGATTAACCAAAAAGTGACAAGAACCCAGTATATTTTGTTTGTGACGCAGATCCAAAAAAAAATTCACTTTCATTAACATTGTGAGATTTTGTAATTTTTGATAATTTTGCTCTTAAGTTCTAAAAACAAACAAACAAACAAAAACAGTGAAGAGATCTGGACAAAAAGATTCAGGTACGTGCCCCAAGGTAATGAAGTGAGATCTGGTGGAGATCTGGGTTTGCGTCTGATGGATTGAGCTAGGTTTTCATACAGGGGTCATGTATTTATAATTACTGTGAAAATGTGACGTAGTAAATAACATTATTATGTAGCCATAATAATGTTGTATAACAATATATAAATAAATATTACGCTGAATAGCTTGAACTGAAGAACTGTTTCCATGACATTCCATGGCATGAAAATCTTCTTGTGAGTTCCCATCAGTCTGTAGGGTGAATTCAACAGAAAGGAATATGAGCTCATACAATAAGTATTTACTATATTGTATGAACGTGGAGAGTATCAGGATAACTTTAACATTCGTTGCATTGTAACCGCAGTGATGTGGAGGTAGATCAGTCTGCTATGTGGTTTGATCTACAGCCAGGCTACATGCAACACATGCAGCGGGGACATGTTCATAAGTTGGAATCCACCACCAACACTCTCACAATTATAGAACACAAAGTGTTTTAAATGGTCACTGTAAATTCCCAAATGTAGATAAGAAAAGTTGGTTTTACCTGCGCTCTTCCTAAACTGAAACTGATTGAAAAAGGAATGAGAAAAAAGAAACAAGAATATCTTGCACTGTCTGTATGATATGTTTCGTCCCATGAACTATCTGACAGTGAAAGTGTTTGTGGTTTGAATCCGGATCAGCTGCATTGTGGCCGAGTAAAGAAACAGGTTTCACTGTGACATGTACTACCATGGCCTGGAGTGAGTGAACTTCAACAACAGACAACAGCAGGATAAGGCTCTTGTCTATTCAGGCAAAACAAAAAAAAAACACGCTGGTTTGGTTAACCTGCAGTGTCCAAATCCAGTTTGACTGGTTACCATGTTAGTATTTATAGAATGCAGAATACTACGTGTCTGTACACAAGCACTGGTGCTTAGTGAAAGTCAAAGCCAAAAGTTTATTTTTGTACGTGTTTTAAAGTTTTTGTTATATAGCCCATGAAGTATTTCTCTCATTTAACCGTCACTTTTGCTTTGGTGCTTAACTCGCCTGGCCTCTGCCACCTATTTTGCCTAACCGTTTGTCATTAGGTCACTGGTGTGGCAGGAAATAGAAAATGCTCCAAAATCCAATGAAATTATGGCCACATATCTTACACCTAGCGTGTGTCAACGATTGTTGCCACAATGTTTATTTCTGCTGGAATAGAATCAGGTACAACTTTGTTTGCCTAACATTGTGACAATTCCTCAAATGAGTTTCAATGAGAATAGGAAATTGCAAAATCATCTCACGGCAACCATGCTGGTTTCCTATTGTAAACCTTTCATTATTTTGTGGAACCTTTGGAGACTTTTACAGGATTTACATGACCATGTTTGACCTTGGTGAGGGTATTCAATGTAAATAATGCTGTTCAAGTTAATGCATTTCATGATGTCTATGAAAGCAAACATCATTATTTGATGTCTGCTTTCATATCTTACTTCTTCAACAAATGTGTTCAATATGAGAACTTTCAAAATAAAACAGAATCATCTTAATACACCTGTCCATGTTTTTATTCTGATACACAATATCAGTTAAGTTTGCATCACACAGCAGAACCACACAATTGCTTTGAAGAAGGTCCTGCTGCCCAGCCCAGCTTCAGGGAAACCCAGTCACTCCATCCCATACCAGGGACAAAAACGATGGCCGCACATTATAGTGAATTCAATTCGGAAACTAATATGGCATTGCTAGATTGTTAAACAATTTGCGAGCCACATTAACACAGCAAAATTAGCTCCTAAGCAGAAGAAAAAAAAATTTACCCAAAAAAAATGACAAAAAAGTGAAATACTAGAAAATATCCACAATTGAATGAACACGTACTCTTGCATTAGAATTGTTTTACAGCTCACAAAATTGCATGTTCTTAACCAAATAATGCTGCTGTACTCCAACGTGCACCATACTGAAAAACAATGTCAATTAAACATGCTATAAACCGGGAGGAATAGGGAAAAAAACAATGTGTTCTCAAAGACTCAGTGCTTCCATTCTGGATTTCCACAATGAAAAACAAAAGGGAAAAAAAGGAAACACCAAAAAGCTATCCTTTGCAGCTAAGAGAGAAAACAAATTCAAACAAAACAACAAGCAGTGATGTGCTACATACAAGGGCTGACCCTCACTACTCAAGTGTTAAATACTCACACAAAAGTTTTTTTTTTTTGTGGACAAAGTAGCTTGATCTTTTCTACAGTGGACTTAAAATTCTCTGAAACAAGACTATTGTTTGGACAAAGCAATAATAGCATAACCCACATGAGCCATGGGTGTGTAGGCCTACATTACGAATGTAACACTGCCGCTTCCTGGAGATAATGAAAACTGCAGCGATTATGCCTTTCCATAAATTCTTGGTTATGAATAACAATTGTTACAGTTGTGTATTTAAACACGTTTGCAAACACCAGTAAATATGCGTAGTCTTAATATGGTATTTGGGGCCAGCCCTACTATAACACAACTGCATATCACACCTTTCCACACCAAACTGTCCACCCTTCGACTTGAATACATTCTTTATACAGTTTTAGTACATGTATATATAATATACAAAATTATCAAATTTAGTCTAGCTAATAACATCAAACCCAGTACAGATAACAAATGCAGGCAGGAAAACAGATTCCACTGATTACATATACTACATCAGTGCTTCCCACAGGCTGAGAATTTATTTGTGGTGGTTATTCCAATAAGGAAACAGGTGCTTCATGTGCGCATGGGACATATGCATATTCCAGTTTTTGAAAAGAGAAATAATAAATACAAACATTCACAAATATCCTTCTGGATGGGGGTCAAATTTATTTGATTAGGCCACTGCAAATAAGTCCATATGCCAGAAACACTACTGCATCACATAGCGTACAACACCTGTCTTTCTCCTGTCTTTCAGCTTTCACAAAGAGTGTTTAAAGAAGTAGTAAAACATTACTGGACAGCCAGGACTGACAGATCTGAAAGTATATTTGCTAATTGCCTAGTGAATTAATGAAAATTCCAGAAAGCTGTTCAACTTGCCTACACAGAAAGCAAAGGGCCAGATAACTGGCAATATTCACGAAGATTAAGTCTTCATTACTCGCAGAAGTTCAATAAATAAAAACCAGCATGGCTCCGGGTGGTTATGAAGTCCATCTAAATAAGGGAGAGGGATTCAGAGAGGATGTGAAACTGCTTCAGACTTAAAATATGATTTGATTATTAAGCCATTTTGAAAATGTGTATGTGTGATGTTTTATGTGTTCATGATTTATATGTTCTTTCTGAAGACTGAAGAGGTAGTTTCACATTCAAAATTGGTTATGATCACTACTCAGATATACCACTTTCACATTGTAACAAATATCATTAACAGAATTTTGAATGCTAAAAATAAAATCACTGTGAATAGAGGGGAAATGTAGCTTCAAAGAAAAGGGATAATTTTCTCACTCTCAACATGAGATGGCTTTCCAAGGCATAGACGCTGCATCTATGGGAGGAAAACTAGCAAAGCCACACCCTCCATAAAGGCTCACACTGCAGACAAGTCTCCAGCAGTCACAATGAGGCACTTAAATCTGCTCCATCCATCTCTCTATCCACAAAATTCTCTTTCCTCCGCCCCTCCCCACAGACATTGTTAAAGAAAAGCAGATAAGAAGTGAAAATCTATCTGGGGAGGACCTGATGTAGTTGGGCCAGATGAGAAGACGAGAAATGAGGAGAGAATACAGGCAAACAGTTAAAGTCAGCCGCAGAATAGGCCACTGTCTCTGGTAGGGGTCTGGAGAAGCACAAGTAGGCGGTTTGTAGGTGCAGTTAGAGCTGGAAGCCTTCCATGGGTCCTTCCTGTTGCTGGAAAATGTACTGGCCTTGACTCTGGTCCACTTGTGGTGCCAAGTTGGCGTCCTCTTCCTCCACACCAAAGTAGTGTTCAATCAGGTCAAACGCCTTCTGGTAAATCTCCTGGTTCTCGTGACTTTGCAAGAACTCAATCTTGTCCAGGCCTGTTGGGGATGCATTTGTTCTATTAACATTTCCTAGCAATGACATATTATATTTATAAGAGTAAGGTGGGGTATTGGCGACACTAAAGTGATAATTCATGTTTTACTCAGGGTGCTAAAAGTTGGCACTTAAATGATCAATCCGGGGTTTGTACTCTTATTTGTAAATTAAAAAACTTTTCAGTAAGGTTTCAATAACAAAACAGACATTATTAAAACCACATTTGCATGGCACTTTGATGATGGCTTGAGTGAACTGGTGCCAGCTTCAGTCTAACATTCGCAAGGTAAGTAATTTGCATCAGAATGGGGACTGCAAACAACAACGCCTGATCGGAAGTGTAACCGTCTTCTATTTAAATTCATATTGGTATATTGTTTGTGTATTGTATATTACTAAATTACATTATATTGTATATTTATTCAAATATCCTGTTCAGCGCAAAATGAAACCATGCTTTTTGATATCTGTACTTAATAATTTGAAATGACAACATCCAAGAGAGGTGCTTCAATAATGTCAAAAATTAAGTAGGAAACCATGTGCGATTGTACCATAAGCTTCCTCGATGAGAGCACAGTAAGGGTTGATGCCTGTTCCGTTCTGCTTGGCATCCTGCTCTCCCAGTCTGAGAATGTTCTCCAAGCCATTCAGAGAAACTTGTACAATCTTAGAATCCATCACTGTCAGCAAATCACACATGGGCTTGATGGTGTTGAGAGATACCAGGTATCTGTTCACACACAAGGAGAATATGACAAGACAGAATTAACACAGGAAAAATAACACCATGGAATATTTGCATTTGTTGATTTGCATTTTTTTTAAATATTCCCATACATTTTTGAAGGAATAATTCAACTCTGATATGACTTTAAACAATTAAATTGCTATTAAGGATATTACATGTTATTAACTCTTAATTTGAGTCTAGCAAAATTACCTGATCTGTGCAGGGGTGCCTCCAGAGGTGGCATTAGTTATGGCCCAGGCTGCTTCTTTCCTGGTGCGAAACTCTGCCTTCTGAAGGATCTCAATAAGGACTGGAAAGATGTTGGCATCGATCACATTCTGTGAAAAGACATATCAGTCTTTTTATAAAACGGCATTATGATACATAGGTGATACGCGACAATACCATGACACAGTTTTACCTGGATCTGAGCTCTGTTTCCAGCTGTGATGTTTGATATAGTCCAACAGGCCTCCTTTTTAATAGACTCCTTGGGACTGCTGAGGAGGTGTAGTAAACATGACAGTGCAGAACAATTCAAAATCACCTGGAATGACATGAAAACATATTGTGTCTACTGACAAAGACAAAGAGCTCCGATGTGTGATTGAGCACTAAGCAAATGAGTTTCTACCTGTGTCTGAAAGTCATCTCCTGTAACAATGTTGCCAACAGCACGAAGAGCAGGTGAAACAACCTTGTACTCACTGTGCCTATAAAGAAACAAAGCAACACAATGTACTAAATGTATATGAGCTATGATCAATTTGTGTAAGGATTTAATTAGATTGATTTTCAAGCCAAAGCACTCATTATGTTTACACACATGAAATATGTAGAGTATTTGTCTGTACTGCAATTAAACTGTATTTTGCCATAAATGCCAATTGTGTAATCATAATGTTATCCTTAAAGTCCTCTAATTGAGAATGTCCATGCAAATGTGACATACTCTTAGTAAGACATTTCCAAGACTAATTATCCAGTTGCAGATTTTAAACACATTTTAATTTAACAATATTTACTTATGGCATTAATAGCAGTATAAGTGAACTGGGCTCTGTTTATTTCTTTGTCCTAGTAAAGATGAGCTGTGAGAGGCTAGCAAACACTTTGATTACATGGGAATTGTGGCCATTCATGTGCTGTATCCAACATGCCCGTGTGTTCTGCCTTGTAGGCAGACAACTGGGGGGAAAAAAATGGGGGATTTCCCTCAATTCGTGTGCCATGCAATGATGAGCTACAAAATTAACAGTCAGATGTGTTTTACAATCACTGAAATGCTTCAGTAAGTTTTCCAGTCACAAGAGTGAATAAATGGAGTAAAAGTGAATGAATCTCTTCATTTAACTTTAGCATATTGGCTATAGATGACTTGATTTAATGAGTGTGCTAGTGTAGTGACTCAGTTCTGTTCTGTGAAACAGTATTTAATGCATTAATGGCTAACATACACAACATTAGTTCTGCATAGTCAGTCTGTCGTAGGTCAAGCTACTATTTTATAATGATAGTAATTTAGTACTTTATTACCAATGTACAAAAAAAAAAGCTTTGTGTACAGCTACTGTCATCTCGAGTCGTTCAAATGGGCTGCTCTCGTTAATGCCAGCATTCACCAACAATTGATCAATCTGTCTCAATAATCTAGTTAGACAGCTGACAACGTAGACTGTAGAAAGTAGGGCAGTTCAGCTCAGTTATTTCTTTTTCTTCTTTTCTGACGGTCTCTTCCTGCAGTGCTAGTCTGATCAAAAGCGCTCACTTCAATTTAAAATATTTTATTAAAATTTAAAATATTAAATATATTATATATTATGATATATAATATAATATATATATATAATATTTTCAAAAACATTCTGGTGAGTTTAGAGGACAATTCGAAAATAAAAGTTTCACCACTCTCTTACATAAGCAGCTCCACCAGTCTGCGACAGACACCAGAGTCAATAACAGTCTGGATCTTTTCATTGGGGCCATCAGACAGGTAGGACAAAGCCCAACATGCATCAGCCAAGACATCAGGATCAGTACTGAAGAGAAGCCTGGACAGCACACTCAAACATGGAGACACCTGATTCACCGCCAGAGACCAGAAAATGAAAGAGGTATTATTTAACACCCACAGCCGACTTAAGAACTTCAAGACATAACTTCATCCGATATAAACTGCTGTGTTGTGCGTCATTAACCCTGGATGTAGTTACAGAGTCGTTTTTCCTTTCACCGACCTTGGCAAAATCTGGTGGTGGGTTCTTTCCCCGGCATAGGTTGGAAAGAGCCCACACTGCATTTCGGGTTGTGGTGAGACGACTGGATCTGGTGAGCAACCTATGGTAAAAAAAAAAAATTTAAAGTATTATTATCTATTGTACAAAAGTCTGAGACAAGCACACAGAAAAAGACAGAGGGAAGACACTTACTGTTGTAGAGATGGCAGGATACCACAGTTAAGCACATAGTCTCTGCACTCAGCATTATCTCCAGCTATGTTTCCCAATGCCCACACAGCCTGAAACAAATAAACTCTTTGACACCAACTGCATTTCATATTATGCCAAAATCAACTTGGTTCAGAAACCAGTGGCGAAATAATCATATTTCAAAGAAATTTGATTCCTGGTATTAAGCCTTCACCCTCACCTGTTCTTGGACATCCTCGTAGTCAGAGTTAAGCAACTCGATGAAAATGGGTACTGCCCCTGTTTCAATCACCACTTTAGTGTGCAGGAAAGTACCTGAGGCAATGTTTGTTAGTGCCCAGGCTGCCTCAAACTGTGGTAAAGATACACATAATACAAACAGCAATTCACAGCGTTTACGGAATGGAAGTGCCAACAAGAAAGCTCAAATTGCCAGAAAAATATGTCTTCACTTGAATTAGCCTAATAATTTTACATAACAAGGCCATTAAGAAAAAAAATCAATGAATCAACCAAGGTCACTGACCACATATAATGGTGACCTTTAGACCAGATTTGTGATTTGTCTTTGTTAATTCTATCAGTACTATCAATATCAGTAGGGAGCCACCATGTTTATTTCCTCAATGGGCAGACTTGCCCAGTCGAGATCAATCAAACCTGCTGTCTTTGTTAAATGTCTCACACATAAACCCTTACCTGAAGTGTGCAGTTTTCATTCCTCTTGAGGAAATCAACAAAGCGATTTACCACACCAGTAGTAGAAATTACCTCATCTATGGGGGGGTTGGGTTCTGCAGAAAAGAGAGCACACATCACCTACAGAGTCAGAAGTGCCAAACAGTGACAAGTTGCTAATTAAGTACTGTGTTTACTAAAATTTAGTGGTGAATCAATCAGTAAAGTTTAAAAATTAGTCAAATCTAAAATGAAAATTTTAATTGTCCTGTGCTTCTTGGACGCGGGTAAACAATGACAAAAAATTTAAATACACTTTTTTAGTAAGTAATTTCTTTTAAATCTATAAATTGATTTGATATGATTCATTTATAGTTATGAATTTCCATTCATTTATAGTTATGCATTTTGTTTGTGCACTCCAAAGAAGCAACACCAACCTTTAGACAGTAATTTCCTAAATTTCTGTGTAGCATTTAGCTGTTGCTCTGGATCTTCTGAAAAAATCATCTCAATCATATCTGGTGTTATGAAATCATCCTGCAGGAACAAAAAGTACAAGACAGGTATCAAATCAGAGAAATGAGCAGATCTTTCCACAATTACCAGGAAAAAATTACAAGTGAATTGAGCTGTGGCGCTTTAGCTGTAGTAATGGGCCAAATAAGCAAATTCAACAAAGAGCACAAAAGTGAACTAACATCCACAGATACAGGGACAGTAGAGCTGATGTCAGGATCCTGGATGGGACATTCCAACATGGATTCATCTTGTGATGGTAGACACACATTCCTTCTTTTAAAGAGCTGTAAAAACAGAGCAAAATGTCAATTAAATTTCATTCACGCAATCTGGCTTCATCCAGGTCGGTGTGTGACAGTATTGTGTAGTTTGATGTCATGTGGGCAGAGAACTCTGGATCCAGGTTGATAGCAGTTGATCAGGTTACTGAACAGACAAACACAACTTCTGCATTTTTCAGAATAAGTAGAATGTGATCACTGTGTTGCAAGTCACTTTGGCAGATGTGACACATATCAGGGTCATCATCTCATGGGAATGTTGCCCAAAATGGATCTGAGAACATCCTTTACATGTGGGGGACTTTTCCAAGTAAGAAAAAAATAAAAATGTCTCCCTTGTATCTGGCAGATACAGATAGCACGAAGTCTCCTGTACACGTTTTCTGCTTCATTTGGATTACTAAAAGACTTTCTCCATGTTGAGCAGATAGTTACCTGTTCCTCTCTTTTCTGTTTGCGGAGCTGGATTCCTTCCTCCTCTCTCCTCCGACGCATTTCCTGAGGATTCAACGCATTGTTCTTGTAGCTTTTCATTCGATAATTGTCTTTCACAGGACTCGCCATTTTTGCCTGGAAAGACAAAATAAATCAGCAAACCTATTTGTGTCAATCAAGTCTCTGACCAAACTTTGCACCACCAAGCAGCACTCATTAGGATATATCAGGGGTGTGTCTGATTTTGACTGCAATAGCAGTCCTAAAACTGCAAGTCAGAGGTGAATATATTACTAATATTATATGGTAATACTTTTTCATTGTTAACTATCCTGCCTAGATTGTTCTGTTAACATTATCTCAATCGTGGCTGCAAAAACAAACATTCAACGAGTATTTAGGCTTTAAGAAAAAAACTATTCGGCAATATGCGTACTGCTACGTTTTCACAACATTTAGTGAACTGTGACAGCTAATGCAACTCCGCGATCAAACGTACTCTAGTATGGAAAGATTGCCAAAACAAAGTCCAGACAAACGAATGTCAGTACCGTTAAAAAAATCTTCAACTCTCTCTCCATTGACTCTGTTCAAGTTGAAATCCAGCTAATCATAACCAAACGCAGGCACTTCTATTTAGCTATTATTTTCTACCTTGACTCTTGTTTGTTTGAAGTAGGGGTGTACCTCCTATTTAAGGATCAGATTCTGACATTGTGACGTTAATGTGTGAAGAAAAAATGGTTATCAAATTACACAACTGCCATTGAGACCAATCGAGTGTGGTATAGCAGAGTTTTATCTTTCCTGGAAAACAAAACCTAGCTATCTGGGCTAGCCCAGTCAGTTCTGAAACTAGCTTAGCATTAACTTCGTAGCTGATGCTTCCTTGTCTCCGACGTCTCAGAACCATGGAAATGCAATCGCCACGCCAGTTTGTGACCCTATATAACACGATATTATAACAAAGAGCAGACAAAACGTACATATTCATTAAAATAAGCGTTTGTTTATTACCTACAGCCCCTCTTTCTCTCCCTGGTTAATGATCGCAATATGGCGTCCGCTTCAAATGTTCCCATAATGCCCCTCAAGTCAACACCTGACGCTACTTCCGCCAGCTTTGTGTTGAAGACAACATGCGAATCTATGGACCATATGCAAGAAGTGGATTTCCCAGACCAAGATTTAAACTAGTAAACAATTTTCGTACTTGCGTCTCAGCGACAGGGTCAACGAAATACTTGTTTTATTGAGAATAGCTATGGTCCAATCCAAAAATTGCTGATGCTGATGTTGCCGATTTCAACATTGTATAATCCTGAAATTTTATTTGGTTTATGTACATAAATGCACATGTGCTTTATTTGGAAATGTTATCTGTTGAATAGTGTATGATGTATTTTTCTGAATAAAGAGTTTTGCTCAGACTTAATATGGCTTTTAAGATATGTATTTTTATGCGTATGTGACTGATGTTTGTGTTGTGTGGTGGTTTATAACAAAGTTCTTAAAAATCACATGGTAAAAAACTGTAATTTTTGTTGTTATTTCAATTTGGAAATATTAAGTGGAAAAAAATAAATGCTTAATCACAAATAAATTCCACCATTTAAACTCTGAGGTAACCATCATACATGAAACTGTGTTTTAAATTTCTTGTGAAAGATGCCAAATATATCAGGATGTATTCTGGTCAAATCTGTATAAAATGGCACCCAACACATATAGAATAAGATGAAATTCAAGGGAAATTAGAAGGGAAAAAATACATCCTAAAATGGATTTTGTGATGTTTTTGAAATATAACTTCATTAATTATTATGAGAGTTTTTGTCCTTTCTATGCGGTAAGCTCATGAATTAACCTAATACTGATGTGAAATTGCCCATTAAATTGATAATGTGCTTAAATGTATCCTTTATAAACCTAGAAATTCTGTAATCATTTGTCACATTTGAAGCCCACTTCCTCCATTTCCTCCATATAATTTGTTGAAATCATTGTTGATGTGCAGGCTGAGAAGAATTCATCTTGCTCATTTGATGAACTTGTATAAAAGCCTTGGACTTATGATGTCTGCAGTAATATTCGTCAGTTCCAGAGAAGGTGTGTTTATTATGAGTATGTTTTTATTTTGAGAGGGTAAATTTAGATAATGTTCTGTCCATGTACAATTAGTTGTTATTCATCTCTAAATGAGGGGAGATTCATGTCACCTGAGATAGATCAGCACTAATTACACAGACCATCCCTGATTGGCCAAGGACAACAGGTGGTCGGGTACAAAAGGGTTGAGAGGGACCAGAAAAGGTTGGGGGTTTTTTTCTGACTCTTGTGGAGAAGACTGAGATTTTTCCCTCTTAAGAAATGGAATAAGTTTATATTATTTGTGAGTTCTAGGCCTGCTTGCTGGGCAGTGTTTGCCGTAATCACTACCAACCATCCTCATGTCTAACAACTTTCTCTCCAGAACTATCTCTGTCTCTATGACCAAGAAGTGATTGGATGATGCAGACATGCTAAATTCATAAATGTAGAGATCCACATCCTGGGACACAATAAGGTGGTAATTCCAAGATGGGGCAGATTCCATCAGAAGATCATACTTTATGATCACAACATTAACCAACAAATACAACCAGCCTCTGCAACATATGGTCCTTCGAGCCAGATATTCGTGATTGTGAAGTGAAGATGGCTTACGTTCCCTTGAGAGATGATGCATGCCCGTGGCAAAGGTTCGCCTACCAGCATGACTGGCAGATTATCATAATTCAAAGAGGCTGACTGTCAGACTATTCTTAAATGTAATTTTAGAACCGACGTATTCTCACTTTAAGTGCGAGTAATTGCTCATTGATACGGGGAGTAAACACAGACTCTCTAGTGCAGGAGAGTGATTAGCTAGCCTAGATCCAGGTTAGGCTCCAGTTTACCACTAGTCAGTCAGTCAGCAGAAGCGAAGTGTGGATGAGGCACAATACTGCTAATAATACAAAATGCTAGCCCTTTCCTCCCATGTTGAGGCATCCGCCCTATGGTCCCCCTCCCAAGCAGTCAGGAGAAAACAGACAAGGGCCTTCCATTCCCAAGTTCACCCGGAATGACCCCAGGGAGTTTGCTTTATGTTCCATAAATTTCCACTCAGGAGTCAGAGAACACTCTGACACCAACAGTAGCAACGGGACATAGCACAAAGGGACATAAAGTTCCACAAGGTGAGATTACTTCCAGTAGATCGCCCCCTGTTGTGTTTCCTGTGGCGTGATTTGCAGGGAGACTCCCCACCCTATAGATTCAAGTGGCAAGTCCTCCCCTTTAGACTACCCTTTTGCCATCTATGCCCTTCAGAGGCACGTTGATGAACGTAGTTGAGAGGGAGAGGATGTCCATGAGTCCACTAAGAAGCACTTTTCTATGGAAAACTGACTTCAGACCTTCCGTTATCCCGAAATAGCCAAGAAGGACTTGACAAGTTGAGGGAGCTACTGGTGGCTTTGAACTGCAGCAACATGCAAACAATACATCTGAGATCATCAACCACCTGTTCAAGGTGATAAGGTCAGAGAGCATCGATCAGTGGCTGAACCACATGAACATGGACTCACAGGAACCTGTACTGGATCTGCGTTGGTTGTGTCATTCAGATATGCTGCGATACAGATCTCCACATATCACTATTGTGAACATCCACAGGGTGTTGGCCAGCCAATACCATACTCAGGGACTCCTCACACCATTCACTACAAGGGCAAAAGTTCTTGATTAGCAGTTATGGGACAAAAAAAGAGAGTGGACTGACTACTGACCTCTTAGCAGCATGGTGGGCCTGGGAAACAGAGCTGCAACACCTGGACAACATGAGTGTGCCACGATGTTACGTGAGCCCAGATCTGGACTGCGCAGACAGTAAGCAGGAGGTGCACATCTTCTGTGATCACCAGAGTGGTCATGTAGACTGACTCAACAACTGTATTTGTCTGGATCCAGTCTGACTCCCATCACTTTGAAGTGCTTGTGGAAACTCCTGTCACTGAAATACAGAAGTTAACTGACAAACAGACCTGGCAATATGTGGAGTTAGCTGAGAACCCAGCAGATGACCTCAAAAGCAAATCCAGGCAAGGGTGAGGACATCACAGAGGAGCTATGTACCCCGTCTGCTCACTAATGTAGCTTCTGACCACCCCTATCCAGATGTGCAGATAACTAGCTTTAGTGATCTGTTGAAGGTGATCAAGGCACCTACACGGGCGGCCCCTAATAAGGAAGAAACTTCCGTGACAGAGGAGTTCAAGGAAGCAGCCCAAAGACATATTTTCCCAGAATTCAATTGTCTTGGTGCTGGGAACACGGCTCCATCATCCAATCATTTGGTTATGGTGGCACCACTGTTCGATACCTCTCTACGGCTGACCAGAGTAGATGGTCGACTCGGGTGTTGTGAAGTTGTGGAAAGAGATGGCATTCACCCAATCTTCTTAAATCCAGGATATGTGGTAACCTAGCTACTAATCCGCAAAATGGTTGGTGACCTAAAAATACCTGCAGCAGAGTACCCAGGTCACAATGTAATACAAGCACAAATGTTCATAGGTCCAGAGGGAGAACCAACATCATGGATTCTGTTTCTGTTTGAATTATGACTGGCTGACATATGGAGCAATACTTTAGTGTTTACTCTCAGCTGTGGTCGAGCGGGTCATCCGCTAACCATAGGCTCAAACCATTGTCGAGTCAATACCCACCTCCTGTTGTCCAGGTGTCTTTGTCCATATATCTTATATGGATGGGTTAAATGCAGTAATCAAATTTCATTCCCATATGTGAAAAATACAGAATATGACCAAATAAAGGCAAATGCCCCGATTCTTCTTCTTTCAAACAGTGTAAGTCACAAATGTTTGAGTCAACAATAGAGACGGTTCAAGGTTCAAGATAGCTTTATTGTCAATTCTGCAATATGTGTTCAGAGGAATACACACACAGAGAATTG
>OMNV01009773.1:18726-32955 GCA_900303265.1 Brotula barbata | reverse complement strand
GCAGAGGGTAGAAGTGGTAGAGGGGGCAGAGCGGGCAGAGAGTTCAGCTTCCTGACAGCTTGGTTGATGAAGCTTTCCTTGAGTCTGCTGGTCCTGGCTCGTAGACTCCACAGTCTCCTCCCTGATGGCAGCAGACTGAAGAAGCTGTGCGAAGGGTGGGTGGCATCGCCCGCAATAGAGAGGGCTTTGCGTGTGAGGCGGTTGCTGTAGATGTCATGGAAGGAGGGGCTCTGGCTCTTCTCAGCTTGCGGAGGAAGTAGAGACGTTGGTGAGCTTTCTTGGCCAGTGATGAGGTGTCGCTGGTCCAGGAGAGGTCCTCGGTGACGTGCACTCCCAGGAACTTGGTGCTGCTCACCCTTTCCACTGCAGCACCGTTGATGCTCAGAGGAGCATGTTGGTTGTGCGTTCTCCTGAAGTCCACAACGTTCTCCTTTGTCTTACCGACATTCAGGGAGAGATTGTGGTCTGAGCACCACACGGCCAGGCGGCTCACCTCGCTCCTGTAGTCCGTCTCATCACCGTTGCTGATGAGACCCACCACGTTCATGTCGTCCATGAACTTGATGAAGAGGTTGGAGCTGTGCATCGGTATGCAGTCGTGGGTCAGCAGGGTGAAGAGGAGGGGGCTCAGCACACATCCTTGGGGGGCCCCTGTGTTCAGGATGGTGGTGCTGGATGTGTTGTTGCCGACCCCAGCTGCCTGTGGTCTCCCCGTCAGGAAGTCCAGCAGCCAGTCGCACAGCGAGGTGTTGTGCCCCAGCCGTTCCAATTTGTGGATCAGCTGTTGGGGGATGATGGTGTTGAATGCTGAGCTGATGTCTATGAACAGCATTCTAACATAGGAGTCCTTGATGTCCAGACGTGTGAGGGCTGAGTGGAGGGCAGTGGAGATGGCATCGTCAGTTAACCGGTTGGACCGGTATGCGAACTGGAAGGGGTCTAGGGAGGGGGGGAGTGAAGACTTGATGTGGTGCATGACTAGCCGCTCGAAGCACTTCATCAAGATGGGAGTGAGATCTACTGGGCGGTAGTCATTGAAGCAGGAGGGAGACGATTTCTTCGGGACTGGGATGATGGTGGTGGCTTTGAAGCACGTTGGGACAACAGCCTGACTCAGTGACATGTTGAAGATGTCTGTGAAAACATCCGTGAATTCAGCTGCACAGTCTCTCATTACACGACCAGGTATGTTGTCTGGACCCGGGGCTTTGCGTGCGTTGATCCTGCTGAGGGATCTTCTCACGCAGTCCGTGGTCAGCGTCAGCACCTGTTCACCTGGAGGGGGAAGAGTCTTTTGTGCGGGGGTGCTGTTGTGTGCCTCAAAGCGAGCAAAGAAGTTGTTTAGCTCATTCAGCAGGGGGGTGGAGCTGTCATAGGTCTGCGTAAGGGCTTATAGTCCGTGATAGACTGTATCCCTTGCCACAGACTCCTGGTGTCCCTGCTGTCGCTAAAGTGGTGGGCGATCTTCCTGGAGTACTGCCTCTTGGTAACGTAAGAGTTATTAATAATATAACTTTTAATATAACTTTGTGATAATTGTTTTTGAACAAACTTATTTAAAAGATTTTCCTGTCCTGATTTGCAGCTTGAAGGAGGACTTACATTCTGGGTGTATGGAGGCAATGACTAACCTGATTGGCAGTCTTGGCGAGCTCCGAGGAGGCATCAATTCTTTTAGAGATAATTTTTGTTTTAGTTAAGATTGCATGACTTTTCCTTTGTTTTGTTTTTTCTTATTTCCTGGTCTTTTAATGTAAGCTTTAATATTTTTTTTTTCTGTGTGTGCAATAAAACCACCTCAGAAAGAGGTTTTGAAACCAGTTTTTCTGATTTTGTTTTCCAAATCAGACATAATATATACTTACATTAACATATACATATGTTAAATATGACTGATTATCAATATAATACAGTATAATACACATAGTACAATGGGTACTGATGGTCATTAAGTTTGCTTTTTATCAATCATCATATGCCTCCAGTTTGATCTCTGATCAACACGTCTGTGTTTCTTTGGCAGTGTTGCCTTTGTTTTATGCTTGAATTCCTTATATGCCTCAAGGAGAAGCTCTTATTCCACCTCCATGGAAAAAAAACAACAACATAAAGCCGTAACGTCACCTCGCATCTAGTATTTACTGAGCCAGGTACGGAGAATACCTACCTGCTTACAATAATTCCAAGATACAGCCAAAAGGAATTCTTTCATGTCAGCCTTGTTTGACTGTGGTGCTTTTGTTCCTGCCGAACCCCTGCATGCACAGTTGAATGGGATCAATGTTTGAATTTAAATCTTGTACCTGTCAGCAAGAAAAATTTAATTTGTCAGCTACTTTGGCTCTGTTCCCGGAAAAATTTGACTGTTGACCCTCAGCTGGGGAGGAGATAGAGGGAACGTATAAAACATTCGGGGAACAACACCAAGGCACAGTCTGCCTGCCTGAGAGACGGTAACACACAGCAGAGACAAGGTAAGACTAAAGGTCATTCGTTCAGCGCTGTTTAACTTATGTAAAATTGAAGGAATTCCATCAAAGCTGCAATCAAAGTGGTCATTACAGCCTGCTTTGAGTCTGATGTGTTTGCCAATATGTCAAAGTGTCTCCTGTGGCAGGGGAGGATTCTGTATTGTCTTTGATCATGTAAAGTAATGACCTGTTCTACAGTCATCAGCACCATCAATAACTCTGCACTTTGATGACTTTCTCAACAGATGAATCTTTTGCTTTTGCCCTCCATACTGCTCATCATTCCCACTGCTCACGCTTTCCAGTATGCAGAGCTGGCAGAGTATGTTGACAGCCATCAAGAAGAATATGTAGAGGTGCAAATTACTTTTTTGTACTTTTGTTACAGGAACAGACAGGCTGGAGGCGTATTGCTTTTTTTCTCTGGCTGAGAAAAAAATCTGTACAACAGAGATTGTGCAGGTCATGCAGGACCCAGAAAGGTTTCAATTCTCTGCCACTATTCTGGGTTATTGATTGGCTGGATGTTTGATGAACAAGCAACTGCTCATTTTAAGCAACATCTGATGATTTCTTCTTCTCTTCATCCATCCATCACAATGTTCTTTTTTACCCAAACGAACAAAATTCTATTTTTGCTAGTTCTCCTACTGAGTTGATAGGATCTACTTAGACTTTTTCACACTCCCAGTGAATTAAACTGCATGTTGAGAATCCACTATTTTTTTTCACAATTGTAACTCATGTCTACATATTTTTAGATCATGCCTTGACCATTTGTAATGTCTCATTGATTATTTGTAATTATCCGTCAAGTGCTTGGATTTGATGTCCAAGAGCAGACATTTCAGTGGACATTTTATTTGCCCTTAATAGTCAAAGACTATTTAGTTTAGACTTAAAGTGTAATATATATGTTGTAAATGTTAGCTGCAGCTGTCAGATATTTTTGACTGATTATTGATTCAGCACAAGTACAGTGAGATGGTATTTCAGATGCACTTTAGACATAATTAAGCACTCTCTCATCTTTGTGTATCTGTGTGTATATGCATGTGCGTGTGTATTAGACTCTGAGGGACTGGGTGGCGATTGAGAGCGATTCCACCAATGCCCTGAAAAGGCCAGAAGTACATCGCATGATGGAGGTGGTTGCTCAAAAGCTGAGGAGTATGGGAGGCAGTGTCCAGATGGTCGACATCGGGGAACAAGAAGTCAGTGATCGAACTTCCATACAGCTTATAAATGCTACAATGCAGTCTTCATTAATTTTGCATTTGTAGACAAATGAGATGAAAGTCAACAAAGCTGCAGTAGATTTTGAGTCATGACTGAGCACCAGCCATACTTCAATTTAAACTAGTATAACTTGGGTTAAAGTAGGGTAATAATGCTCACGTGTTCATCTATAATAAGGATAACAATACAATGTGCATTAGAATATCTTCGTACATCTCAAAAAAATGTGTGACAACAACCCTTTGACATCAAAATATCCTGAAGCGTATTTCACGAAAGAGGATCTTTAAAAATACCTTATTGACTCAACCCCTCTCTTCAAGTCTGCTTCCTTTAAGACTATCAGTCCTGTTACAAACAAACTGTGGATCTATAAAATTCCTTTGATATCAGATAATGATTCCCACAGAATGCGACTGAAGTCAAAAGACAAATTAATGGATCTGATACAAAACAATTGTGATGACTCCACCCTGTGAAACCTTTTAAAACTGTCAATGTTTTTAAAGATCTGGAAATGTTCTACAAATGAGTTAGTAGCATACTTCTAAAAGAATTAGTTGACTTGCAATGAAAACCTATTTAAAAACAGGTTTTAATGTTGTTGGAAGTGAAAAATACCTGAATGTGAAGGACAGAGCCCATACATAAAAAACTAAACTAAAACAGACTGAAACAGTACATGATGACTATTACATGATGGAGATTATTTTTACAGTGTGCAGGTTGAGCCTCCTGTAAATGCCAATTATTGAGGATCTGACCACATGTGACTCACTAGATTCTTTAACAATTCTGTCTGTGTCTCCAGCTGCCTGATGGACAGATGTTGGAATTGCCTAAAGTAGTGACAGCTCAGTTTGGCAATAATACGAACAAAAGCACAGTGTGCATTTACGGCCACGTGGATGTCCAGTCAGCACATTTGGAAGACGGCTGGAAAACGCCCCCCTACAACCTGACAGACATCGATGGTAACAGCTCTTAATATACATGCAATGTCTGCTAGTCATGTGGGATTCACTCATGTGTGATGCTCAGGCACAATTTGTGTATGATATGTTCTTTCATATACTGTATATATACTGTATAAAATGTATAGTGAAAAAGTCCAGAGATATTTCATGGTCAGCTCACATTCATACTACAGTAAGGAATGAATATGACTACTGTGTAATATTGTATGATGGATTTAATCTCTGTTGTGATGAACATACATGGTTAAAAAGAGTTGGAATGAGCCCTCTAATAAGGTCATTTCGACATGATGAGTAAATCTACTGATCTTGTTGCCGCTGCCTTTAGGTAAGCTGTATGGAAGAGGGACATCAGACAACAAGGCCCCAGTTTTAGCCTGGATCCATGCGGTGCATGCTTACCAGGCTCTCAGTATGGTGAGAGGCAGTTCACTATAACACAAATGCTTTGGACTAAAGAATAATGAAACCAAAAGCTTAGACTGAAGGAGACGAACCAGGCTGAAATGACCTCAGTAACAGAGATTAGACTACTTATTGGAAAATCATCTTGGTCTTGAAAAAAATGGAAGAATACAATGAGGGGAAGAGAGCCCTCAGGAAAGATAGATCCAAAAGATAACCTCCATTTATGTGTGCTGACTGTTTGAGTAAAATACTCTACAGGCTGAGAGGAAGCAAACTGGCTCCCCTCAGGCAGGCCAGAGAGATGAGCTTAGCTTCAGTCAAACTAAAAGCAAAGTCACTGCTGTTTCTGCAAAGTCACTGCAGCAGTCTGTCTCTTCAGTCTCTTCTATGACTTCTATGCCAAGCAGATGAATATGCACAAATACACACTGGATAAATACGATAACACACAGGATATGGTTTCACAAATTTGGAGGTCTTAGTGCTAGTCCATACGTGTGCGTGATGAAACCCTTGTTTGCTTGTGGCCACCAGGAGCTCCCTGTCAATGTAAAATTCATCATTGAGGGCATGGAAGAATGCGGCTCGAATGGTTTAGACACCATGATCCTGGCCCAGAGAGACACTTTCTTCTCTGACGTGGATTACATCATCATGTCCGACTGCGGCTGGCTCAGCACACACCCCGCCCTCACATACGGAACCAGGGGCAACTGTTACTTCTTTGCTGAGGTGTTCTGGTGATAATATGTGTATATACACGTCGTACCAACTTACTCGATTTTAACATATTCCTCTCCTGTTTTTAAATGTCCTTGATGCTATTTATTTATTTGAATTTGAAGTACTTTGTGACCTGTGTCTATGATCATTTGTGTTTTGCAGGTTGAAGGACCTAAGCAGGACTTACATTCTGGGTTGTTCGGAGGCACTGTGATAGAACCAATGACGGACCTGATTGGCATTCTTGGTGAGCTCCTCATAAGAATTCATTGGTTTTGTTAGAGATCATTTTAGTTTTAGTGGAGATTTCCTTAAGTTTTCCTGTGCTTTTACTGTGCTGTACTTTGTTAATGCTTCGTCTGAGTCGGCTGAGTGGGTTGAAAGCAGATTAATGTTTCAAAATTAGAATATAGTATACAATATATGTGTATGTGTGTGTTATGAAACTGCACTCTGAACTTAATAAAGGGTGAGGTCCTTTAAAAATCTATTTCACCTCCACACCACAGATACACTGATCAGCTCCAACGGTAAGATCTTGATTCCTGGGATCAGGGAAGCTGTGGCGCCCCTGTCTGATGAGGAATGGAAAATTTACCAAGACATCCAGTTTGACGTGGACAGCTTCAAAAATAATGTCGGTGTCAGCCAGCTCATGTACAACAACAAGGTAATCGAGGTTCATCTGGAGGTTGTCAGCAACCAGGCGAATTAGTTTTGATTGTGTCCGTCTCTCTGTTGTAGGTAGACTTGCTGGCCCATATGTGGCGTTACCCCACTGTCTCTATTCATGGCATTACTGGTGCCTTCTCAGACCCAGGAATTAAGACTGTAATCCCAGCTAAAGTCACAGCTAAATTCTCCATCAGGCAAGTTCCCGACATGGACCCTGCTATGGTCAAGAAACAGGTAAAAGGCAGCGCTCTGTCCATGCTGTTGGTTTTGAAAATGATCAGATCATATCTTGATTTGTACTACCTGCTGCACTGCATGTTGTGTTGCTTATTAATAAGCCGATCATTCCTTTCGTTGGAATGTCGCTTTAGGTAACAGAGTACCTTCACTCAGTGTTTGCTAAGAGGAGGAGTCCGAACAGGCTGAAAGTGACGATGGTGATAGGAGCAAAGCCTTGGCTGGCTGATCCCAAGCATCCCCTCTATGAGGCCGGCCAGGCTGCTGTGAGAAGAGGTACATTATACACACCTACCTCACACAAAACACCAGTTACTTCAAGAGATTAAGGATTACACGAACATATGTATGATCAGCTTTATGCCGATGAGACATTTATTTTGTGTTTGAGCAGACAGCTGCTATTTCAATAAAGTACAAGTTGCTCTTATTTTCAGAAATTATAACTAACTTATACTTAACGTCTTACTGATATTTTACCCTTGTGTCGCATTACAGCTGGACATTTTTGTTCTAATTTGCTGTTTACGTTTAAGTCTGCATTGAAAACAGACATGGTTGTTCTGAAATATCTTGCCAGACCATTATGACACTATGCGGACTTTGAAATACATTTGGTTGCTTAATTTTTGAATTTATATTTCAACCAAACACACTCACACACACACACTGTATCTGACACCCTGCAGCATTGATATCCATGACACTGTGACAGAAGCATCTCTCTCTCTGTCTCCAGTCTTTGGTGTGGATCCTGATCTGATCCGGGAAGGTGGAACCATCCCTATCGCTAGAACCTTTCAGGATGTGACGGGGATAAGCATCATCATGCTACCAATTGGAGCCGCTGATGACGGGCTGCACTCCCAGAATGAGAAAATGAATAGGTTTGAAGTTTACTGTAACTCCTCCTCCTCATGTAATCCACTCTCTCTCGTATGAAAATGTATTAAACACAGAAAATTACTCCAAGAAAACAGACACAAGCAGACAAAATAAAACAATCAAATTAAAATATGTGGAATTCTGCAACAAAGGGCTCAAAAAGCTGAGTATATCTCTCTGAAATGAATGCAGTAGCGCAGACACAATCAATGGCGTGTATTCTGAGATCATAACCATCATAACCATAGAAAAGAGGCACTTTTAATATTGCACAAGTCACAACATAAAGGAGCACAAGGACAAACAAACATCTTATGGCGAAGGAGAGCATCAGAGAGCTGAATCCAACAAAGTAAAAGCTCTGCAAGGACACACTGGCTTTTTACATTATTGGCTGACTGGACGTGAAATTAGTGTCGTCTGAAGGAAAGTCTCTTCCTGACAATTTAAAAGTGCGTGTGGGGAGGTGGTTTCTCTCTGTAAAAGCTATCAAACATTAGGGGCCTTATTTGAGCAATCTATACGCCAAGTCTGGTGCATGGCTGCACAAATGGTTCAGACCGTCATCAGCCGATCCCTTTAAAAGCCAAGCGCGCCTGGACGCGGTTCACTGCTATTTAAGTGGCGCACGGCCGTTTCACACGAATTTCCAGATTGTTCGCCTGAATACTTCTATTTTCTGCCATCCACACCGCTCGCAGGATATATTTCAACCATAATGAAATCCCAATATTAAACCGAAGGCACATCAGTAGTGTGCTGTCCATCTGTCCATTTTTGTGTCTGCGTCTCTCAACGAAGGGTGTCCCCTCCTCCAGCTGACTCACATTTCCTTATATGGAGCGTTCCCCAGCCATAACGTAGTCCATCGTTTCTGTCATCTAATTGTTGATTGCTGCGCTCTTTTAATAGCAGAAAAACAGCTCAGTCCTAGACTTGTGCTTAAACGTTGTTTGAGTTGGTTGAAAGCACAAACGCTTTCTGCTGCGCCGCGCTAGCAATTCGCCAACAATTTTTGCGTAACCACTCCTCATTTTAAGTCCAATACGCCCATGGTCGCAAGGGTATTTGCAATTTGAACGATGAGGGTGCTGGGCGTGATCATGATAACTGCGTCGGGGTTACGATAGCGATGACTCTTGCGTTTAGACTCTCTGCCACCTTGTACGATATGGGCCTAACACTTTTGGCTGTAAGGTGTGATGCAGGCACTTGATCTTATATTGATACTCCCATTCTTTGCTCCTTTTGTTTCTCTCCCAGGTATAACTACATAGAGGGAACCAAGTTATTCATCACCTACTTGAATGAAGTGGCCAAGATTGAGAGGAGCAGTGTGTGATCGATCATCCATCTATCTATCTATCTATCTATCTATCTATCTATCTATCTATCTATCTATCTATCTATCTATCTATCTATCTATCATATCATACACTACGAGTGAAAATAATGTCACCTGTTCCTGTTCGAACAAACGTTGAGTAATCTGCTGACGTGCTGTATTTAAGATGCATAAAGTTATCTTGACATTTATTAAAAGCTTCACAATGCAGTGTTGTGTGTACTTTTATGTATTATGGAAAAAACACATACACAAACTCGCTGGAGTAAAGACCTGATAAAGCATCTCACCAGAGGGAACCCAGCATTTGGTGGTCTCTTCTGATTTTTATTATTTTATTTTAACCTTTATTTTAGCAGGAAGTCCCACGGAGATCAAAATCTATTTTGCAAGAGAGACTTGGCCGAGGTAGCTGCGACTCCAGTTTGTCCTTCTGTGTGTTTTCCTTCTTGTTTGTCCTCCAGTCAGGGGCGTGGCTTACCTTACCTCCAGACCTGTCTTCAATCGTCTCAGCAACTCACAATTCAAGAACTCCCACCTTCCTTTGCTAGATTGTTCCGTCAGCTCAGTGGTACCAAGACTCTTGGTGGCCTCGTTTAAATTCTACTTACATTACTGATGTAAACTCTTGTTTTTCTGTGGCTTTTTTGCTAATTTGATTTTCTCCAGGATTCCTGTGCCAGCTACTCTGGCTGATCATCTCCACTCACACTCATTCTTCAGCCCTTCCACTCTATTCGTCAGCCTGCCTGTCCCCCGTCTTCATCCGTCTTCATCAGCCTCGCAAACCTCCCCATCTCATCTGTTTTTCCCTCATTAAATCCTCCCTTCAACCTCTAAAAGGTCTGTGTCCGTATCTGCATCCTCATGAATAAATAAAGAAGAAAAAATAAGCCAAATCTCAACAAAAACAACTACATGCGTCAGTCACCATATTCTTTATGATGCCTTCAAATGCGCCAAGATATAAATGTGTCTAATTTTAGATCTCTTTGCAAATTATTCCCTGCCCAAGGTGCATAGTAGGAAATGCAGTTTGTCTCCGAGATCTGTCCAGTAATGAATCCTGTCATTTTTGCAGCTCAACAAAAAACAAAACAGCCTTTTTTTTTTACATCAACATTTAACATTTTTATTCTCAAAATTATTTTGCAGTGAATGTGCATCATCATCATCATCATCATCATCATCATCATCATCATCATCATTATCATCATCATCATCATTATCCCTTAAGATGGCACTGTAAACAGTTCAAGCTTGAGACAAATTTTAGAGCAGACATAAGAGCGATTGTCCAGCAGCGTTTATTCAATATAAAAACATTTTCTTTCCTTTTCAAGTATGACAAATCCCCCTGCTGGAATTGGTGGAGAGGAACCCTGGTGTTGTGAAGAAGCCGTGTCTGACACTTTAGCGGCCTGATTCACAACACCAGCTGACCCTCCACACCCTCAGCCACCGCCGCTTCCAGCAGTATCCTCACCGAGACACCCAGAATACACACTCAGACCTGAAGAGTGTTACTGCAGCTTCATGGCTCCCAGCAGACACAGACGCAGACACAGAGGAGACGCTGATAAATGGGCCAGACCCACTTTTTATTGGGTCCTCTGGAGTCTGACCATCGATCTGCCCGATTAACATTTAAGGTGGCAGATACTCACCTCTCTCTGTACACGCAGCTCTGACTGTCCCTCACATTAACAAACACTACGCAGGTTTCCGCTTGAGGACAGTCTGTATGCAGCATCTCCTTCTGTATTTACACACACTCGCCAAGATCTGACCTGCAGCCAAACACAGAGAAGAAGGAACATGGATTATTGGTGAAAATGTGTTTCCAAAAAAAACCAAATTAGATGTCACAAAAGAACACAGTTCTCCTTTCTTCCTTTATTCCCTCATCTATTTTATTTTTCTGTCTTTTACTCTTTTACTATATTTCATTAATTTACTTCAGTTAGAGGGTTGGGGGCTTTTTTTACCCTTGCTTTATTGAATTGTCCTATTTATGTTTATTTTCTTTCTTTTTTTTTTTGGTTCATTATACATATAAATATATCTGAATATTCTTCTATTAATTCCTTTATTACTATGTAAATTGTTACTATTGAACACAGGAGTTCTGATATGATAAATATATATACTAGAATAAATAAATATACTGTATATTTATTTTGGGATTTGTCACAGAGTGAATTTTTGTTTTTGTCTCGTCTTTGTGAAGTAATGTCTGATATTGCATTGTTTATACATACTAATCTCCACTGTACACATAAAACTTAACCGACTGGAAAATTGAAACAAAGATGGAAAGTAACTAAAACGTTTTCAAATATTGTTACAGTATTAATTTTTTGCTTTCACGCTGTTACTTGATGTCATTGCTGTCATGAGTGAGTACCAGCAAAACATCCAATTAAAGTAAATTATATTTTGCACATATTTAATTTGATTCATTCCTTGTTTTCCTTCATTCCTTTCCCCTTCTAACTGTTCTGTCAGTTCTCTGTTCCTTCCAGCCATTTTTCCTTCGCTATGAACTAAACTAAATTATATTTGTCATCATTTTAGACAACAACCCTACTTTTCCTTTGCACACTTAAGCACATTTATGCCTTTATTTCCTTTGAACATTTTGAACACAACATGTTGACAAAGGATTTCCTTAGAGTGAATTTTACTTAAGTACTTTTTACTTCAGAGCGTCAGTCTTTCTGAGGTATCTAAAAGCCCTGTAGAACCATCCTCAGATGTAACGTATTGCTCTATTTGGATTCCTATTTTTGAAGTCTTTGGTATTGAGGACAGAGCCATGATGGAACTCAGAATAACTTTGGTTTCACAGCGTCAAGTCTTAATCCACCCTGAGGTCGCCCACTGTGTGTGAAAACTGCAATCATGTCAGGGCAGAGAGGGTTTAAAATGTGAAAATGGTTTTATTTCACTTCAGTTTATTTTCACACTAAAAACCTTTATAATTAAATGTATAAACAACATTGTATATTATGTCCACCTACAGATTTATCCTTTCCATTTATGATGAATGAATATTTGTGACCAGCCACAAGGAAAACTGTGAAACCTTTAAAAACTAATCTTTTAATATTCAGTTATTTGAAATAAATATCTCATATTTTTGAATTAACTTTTATATAAGGAAACAATAACTGAATTACTGGGAGCACATTCTGGTTTTGAAAATGATTCACTATACATTTTTTAGTATTTTTTTTGTAAAATTCACCATGAGTAATTACGCAATTTCTATTAAAGTTTGGTTCTATTACAGTTTGGTCCAAATCAGGATCCATTTACATTTTATCATAATAACATTTTTTTCTGGAGTTATATTTAAGACAGTAGCTTCACAGCGAGAGGACCAAAGTTTCAAATTCCAGGTGCTATAATAGAATTGAAATTATACGATGTTATAATTAGTAACAAATCAAACCCCACTCACCACTTTTTGAAGGCTAAATCCCTACATCAAATCAGAATATTTTCATATTAAGCATTATTTGATGCACTTTTCAATAACTGATATCTTTGCTCAGACTGCTGTGATTTTCAGTAGCACTTAAAAAAAAGGAATGAAAAACTGACTGCCAAAAATTGAACTTCCAAAGATGGTTCAAAGATCCCACAATTTTTATGAGAAGGTTAACACAGCAGCAGATGCTGGTGAACTGATGGCAGCACCCAGTATTTACCACGTCGTAAAAGGAGTATTTAGAATATTGCAACACTCAACCAAATTTAAAAACCACCACAAAAATGAACAAAGCTCCCCTGCATCATTCTAATAACCAAATTAATATGGACTATTGTGCTGTTTTGCATTTTTGTTTCTATAGAGACAGATGTAAGCCTGAAGCAAGCCAACACTTTTAATTAAAGATCAATGAGGCAACAAGGAAAGGTACAAATCTGCACAGCGCTGTAAACATTTTACACTCGTCGGGGGTAGAAAGAGCACAGGCGCACTGCTGTGTGTCTGCAGTGGTAAAATTGTTCACATCGGGCTGCTTCCACTGAGCTGCTGCGGACTGTTTGAGTATTTATGGCTAAGGTGGTTCAGTGTACCACTTGTAATATTGAGTTGAACCAGTGCTGCACAATATTCCACAACTCTGGATGTGAAATTGGGTTTTGAGCAAAGCCTTTGACTGTAACTCCATTAATCACCGTGTTGTCCCTCTGCTTGACCAGTCCAGGCAGGGTGAGGCCTTGGCTAATTCCTGTACAAGCTGCCGTGTAACAGCCCACATAATATCCCAGCAACACATTCCTCCTAATCCCTTTTTATCAGCTCGACTGGCTTTTCTGCTCAGTCTAATTGCGACAAAGCCCACACAAGGGCTTTTGTGCCAAAGAAAGTTCTTTTACGATTTCAATTAAACGCCTGGGCCGGCCCAGTGGAAGCTTTTGGATGAACGCCAGTGTCCTTCAGACAAAGAATGTCACTGCGCATAATGGATAGAAACACTTGACAAAGACGGAAAAAGGTGGCGAACATGAGGAAAGAGAAAAGCCACAATGACACTCGCTTTATACTTTAGCTCATTTTCACAGCCAAGGGGTTTGGATTTTTTTATAGGAATGAGCACACAGATTTGAGTAACAGTCAAAACTGGCCTCAGGGATTTTGTGTGTGTGTGTGTGTGTGTGTGTGTGTTAAACAGATGGAAATGGAGAGAAAGACAAAGTTAAAGTGAGGTATTTGGAGGTAAACTGAGGTCGCAAGAATGGGAGTAAATCGGAAGACTTGGCATCAAGTTCGGAATCTTGAGCCAAGACTTGAGACTTGAGGTACTTGTGACTTGCAAAACAATGACCCACCTCTGATGCTTTGCATCAAGGTGGAAACGGAACATTGGCCATTTTAAAGATCTTTTTTGATTTTCCTTGTCTCGCCTGTTCCAACGTTCTCTATCTGGAAACGTCCATACGCCGGAAAAAATGGTTTGACAGAGCGGCTCCGTCTGAATCCTGCTCTGCCGCTGTATATTCACAGCAAGGTACAGGTGGTGTTTTTTTTCCAATTATGACTTCACTGTAAGTCTTTTGCCGCCTGCAGGCAAGATTACTGGTTTTCATAAATCCATTTTATATGACCCACATACTCAATAGGTTAGCTTTAATCTAGACGGAGAAATATCACAGCTGCCATGCAAAGAAGAGTAGAAGAAAATGACTTTACTACTTTTCATAATAATAATAATACTAATAATAATAATAATTCATAATGAATTCCCTAATTTAT
>OMNV01009773.1:0-18706 GCA_900303265.1 Brotula barbata | reverse complement strand
GAATTCCCTAATTTATTGAAGGAAACAGTAGTCAAAATATAACCTCATTAAGCAGAGTAATAAAAAGCTCAGTAATCTAAAAAATAGTTTGTGTCGTGTCATTCCTCGCCACTTTTTTTTTCAACGCTTTTTTTCTGTCTCCGACACCTCTAAATTGTCTATCCAAATCTATTTCATCCGCATCTCATCCAATCTCCGATAGCGTCCCCGTGTCAAATCTGCCTGTCTCCCCGCCTGCCTGTCAGCCTCTCCGTCTGTCTCTCTGTCTGTCTGCAGGGTAAATCCCATTCAGCCTTTGTCAATGCTCTGACAGGCCTGAAAGCTGCTCTGCTAGGTTCATTCATTCATCATTGTATTTTGCTTCGCACTCACATTCAGAATGATGACTCGGCCCCGAAACAAGAAGATACTGCATTCAGCCAAGAATTCATTTACTACAGGAGCTGAAGAACAAAGTATTCTCAAGGTGAGGGTGATGCCTATCTGACATACAGTGTATAAAAGATATACAGTAGGTGAATAAATAATGTATTTACCACTGAGAGGATAATTCATCACGGAGAGAGCTAAAAGGCCTTTTCATGTTTATAAAACAGTTTTTAGACCGTTCTCTGGCTAGATCTCTTCACAAACTTTATCAATGTGGTTCAACTATTAATTTATTATCATTAGCATTTTAGCCTTTCATTGTCCTTTTGCATGTTTCAACACATGTAGGAGAAAAAACACTTTTAAAACCACTCGAACAACAAAGCACTTTTGTAAGGTTGGTGTGGGGCGAGTGTGTGACTCATGGAAAAGAGAGACGCTTCACTTTTCCATTCAAATAAACGGACAAATCGACTCTGTGTCTTAGACGCCATTACTTACCAATGTGAGGCACATATGGGTAAAAACCTCACCCAGGTGTGATACTGCTATACTAGACCATCAGATCGAGACAGGTTTTCATTTTTGCGGGATTTGTGTTTTATGAATAGCTTTCACAGCATGTATTATGATGGAGAATGAGGGAACATGGTTTGTATGATGCAATTTTCCTGATGTCAACAAAAAAAAAGTACTCCACAAAAGAAGGATTTACAGCAAGGGTGATATACTGGATTATTATACAGCCATTAGAAATTAATGGTTGTGTGACAATATGTGCAGCTTAGAGTGTATTGTCACCCTGACAACTCCCTTATTTGGACTGGATTGTTAGGGTGTGTCTGATCAAGTTGCTGCTGTGTAGTTTATCTATTGCAAAGTAAAGTATGCACAATTTGTTTAAATCTAAATCATCATAATTTTTTTATTGATTCTCTTTGAAATAGAGGTTCAAAGGATTTTTCTTGAGGCTTTAGTGCAGGGAGTTGAGATTTACTTGTAATACTCGTTCCCACCTCTGCTGTTGAGTAACCAGTAAACCAGCTCCCATTTTTTTGACAAGTTTGTCTTTGTATTACCGAGGGTAACAATAAGGAAGCTGATATCAGGGGAAATCTGCGTTCAAAGCCTCAGGCTGGATGGCCAGCAGCCAGTCATGGTGCCAGATGTTCCGTGTCTGTGCATCGTGCAGCCAACATCTCTAGCCAACGTCCCCCAGCCACACCACAGCGAGTTAACACTGTTGTCCCCCGGATCTCTGACCGCATCTCTGCTCTGTCCCCTCTCCCAACCCTTCATAGTCTGGTGTTTGACACGTCCATCCTTCACTCTGCTTTCAGACAGCTGTGCTTACTCTGCACTACAGAGACGGAGAGAGAGAAAGTGGCAAAAAGAGAGAGAAAGACTACTTGCTGGATTAAAGTATGCATTTTGCTTCCTAATGGATCCACGTGCATTTTGTTCCGATCAGTCATTCAGACGCCTGATGGCAGCCTCATTGATTTAACATAATTCATTTTGGGAGGAAGAGCAGGACAACGAGGAGAGGAGGATGACTGGCATTTCTTTGCGTGCCACTTTCTTCTGAGAAACGATGAGGGGGACAAGGATGCTGCTCTCAGCCATTCATTCACCTATTCACATTAAAATTGTAATGGCAACCTTTGATATAGGTTTGCCATCATTTCAAGGTTCTTTTCATTGCTTGAACACAGGTTTCAGAATTGTATGCCCATTCTGTCTGAAGTTTTAATTGCTATCCACATACTTTGCAGTTCGACCAACTAAAATAAAGTCGCTCAACTAAAATTAAAGGGATTCTGCAGCCACGTAATGAGAAAAGAGATTTACAAACAATCTCGTTGAGCTCCTGACCGACAGCAAGGAACATCAGACACAATCAAAGAGGCTGAGCGATGGGCGGATGGCCAGATTGAGTCCAGTATTTTCCAGGCTCAGAATAAACTCTCCTCTTATCACAGCAGAAGCAGCTGGCTGCAGAGCAGGACAGGTGACACAGACGCTGCTGACAGCGGCCAAGACTGCCAATCAAACAGCTAAGTGGATTCTCAGAGCGGCACAGAAAGATCTCAAAGGGAGCCGTACAGGAGGAGTGGCAGGCAACGGGAAAGTTCAGCTGATTTGGAGACAGGAGGAGGTGCAGCTTGAACATATTTCATACATAGATACGGAGTAAATGGGAAATGCTAAATATGACCTGAGGAGAGTCGGTGCAGTCTGTGTTTTTTAGAGGCTACTCTCACGGAGCACGCTAAATATATCAGTTTTAACCAAAGATTATCATAAATATTTTAATCCGTTCCAACACAGCATCTTTCTATAAGGTTTGATTGTAATCCAATTATTATTATTATCCAAATCACATTTTCACATAGTATCATGCAGCATAATGAGAGTTCGATCAGCATGAATTGATGTCGGTGTACTCTAACAGATTAAGATGATTAATTAATTATCGTAGTGTGTACAATAGATTTCATTCACTGTTTACTTTTATTGTGTACTATTATTATTACTGTTCGTGTTACTTCTTTACACTCAAAGACTGCTGCTGTTCATTTAATCACATCACAGTTTCATTACTGCACATTTTTTTCCCTGTATTCTATTTTTAGAGCATTTGAGTCTTTCATAACTGCGATGTTAGGTCTATTGTGTGCAGTGCGGTAAAAGCGCTGCTACATGTAATTTAATTGTTTGACCCACAGTGACACCAGCGGTGTCTTGTGTCTTATTATGTGAGTGTAAGTTGATTCACTCACGTTTCTATGCAGTCCATCAGATTACATATGGGAATACCTCCTCTCATAAGCCAATGAATATGAGTCATGTATGTTTGGCAAGCAAAGAATCCATTAATTCCATCCTTGTGTTCATCTTTCCCTATATTTCTTATTTATTTGCATGACAGAAAATATCTGGGGATCGTGTATAAGCTTACCAAAATAGAAATTTGTAGTTTTGAACCGTCATATTCATTAATATCTAATGATGAGTCTCATACTGACTCGTCATTCTCCAGGCTTTAGTATCAGCTTGAGAAGGATCCACATTTAACTGCTAAAGAAAGAAAGGAAGAACAGTACTTTATTGATCCCTGTAGGGAAATTAATACTCCACATTTAGCCCATCCTAACTATGAGGAGCAGCAGGCAGCACCCACATGCACATGCAAACACGCACACACACACACACACACACACACGTGCGTGCCTTGGGACAAAATCCAGATCTCCCTAGTGCCTTGGTCAAGGGCAATGGCAGGAGTCATTAGCCTAACGCAGATGTTTTTTTTGGGTGGGGCAAACTGAAGCACCTGGAAAAAACCCACACAGACACGGGTAGAACACGCAAACTCCACACAGAAAGGTGTGGACGTCTACCTCGGGACTTGAACCCACAACCTTCTTGCAAGAATGCTAAGCACTAGGCCTCCGTGCTGCCTAAGTGAAGTTGTCAGTGTTCCGCCGGCCCATGAAGGCAGCACAGCAGCAGGAAGAATAATTCATGTGTATGAATAAGTGATTGTTTCTTCCTGGACCAAATGTGAGGCAGAACATATCCCCATATAAGGATGACAAAATGCATATTATATTTTTCTTGGATATGAATCTTGACTTATTATGTTTTGGACGGCAACTTTTTAGTGCTTAATTAGTTCATAAAATGTTGTGTGTGTGCCAGCCCTGAGGCAGGGTCCCCACGGCAGATGAATAACAGTCTGCTCATTAGAAGAAGCCACTGGTCTGTGTCTGTTGCTCTGCATGGGCTGCTATCAAAACCTCTTGTGGCCGAGTGGAGGGAACATACGCACACGGCCGTCCGATCTATGTGAGCACTTACAAGAACCCAAACTGAAAAAACATCAACTAGGCATTCTTGTCTCTTACTGATTTATTCTCTTCCAACGTGTGAAATTTGCCAGTGCAGTGAGATTATTGTTGTCATAGAATCAAGAAAAAAGGCTTCTTGGTGCAATAATTATTGAAACAATACAATTTGTGTGAAACAGCTTCACAAATATCACCACATTAGGAAAAAGAGACTTCAAGGCCTAATGTACCCGTCACATGAAAAAGCAAGTTGTATCCAGAAGTGTTAAATACTCCCAGAATGCTTTGCGGTCAGAATTTAATCCGACCTGCCAGCGTGATAACCCAGCCCAAAAAATGATTATCTTATTTAATAAAACCTATGAACCGAGGAGGAAACGTGAATCACCTAACAGAGATATGATCACAATGCGGGCAGTGTCCAGAAAACAAGAAAACATCTCCTTTTACACCAGGCATTAAAATTCAATCTGAGTATCTGGATAAATGATCTGAATAATGAACATCTGATGACAAAACTTGCATTTGCAGTTGGCTTCTCGATGCTGTTTTTTTTTGTTTTTTTTTATTGTCATCATTTTTTCAGTCTGTGGTTCTGTTTGCCCATCCTTCCCTTTTCCCTCCATTCATGTTGTTGTTGTTTGTTTGTTTGGGTGGGTGGACACTGTGGGCTGTTATTGTTCATGTTCCAGGAGCAGGTACCCACTCATGGCAAGTCACAACTCCCCATTTAAGGCTGACTTATTAACATCATCTGCATTGTATTTGGTGAACGTACGGATTGTATTTACACCTGGTTACTTCCGACTGAGATTTGATCACAAAGTGAACCAGACCGCATCCCTGCGTGCTCCAGCAGATTTGATTGTATTCCAATCACAGTGATGTATCCTGGAAACGTGTCATTGATCGCATTTTTCAGTGCACTGGAGAAACAGTCTGTTCCAAATCCCACACGTTCTGTTTAACACGATTAATCATAAAGCATCTTGCGCTTGTGTATCATTTTCATTTTCTCACTCCGCCTGCTTGGAGTTTTTTCAGTTTCCATTTCAGTGCCTCAGTGCTTGAAGCCCCATGAGAGCGCAGCAACATTACAGCCACCTGTGTCTACAAGTCACAGGCACAATACAACAAAGTGACATGTCACTTAATGGCACTGCAAGGCTGTGGAGGAGCCACAGATAATTTTCTGATGGAGGAGCCATTGTGCTGCAGCTGCTGAGAAAAAGAGAAACAGAGAGAGAGAGGGGGAGAGAGAGAGGGAGGCATTGATTGTAGGAGCGTCCAGCAGACAGGATGTTTGGCATGCGTGGTGTGCTGCAGCAATGCTGAACCAGCTGGCACCCACAGAGACAGAAAGACAGGGAGAGAAGTGCAAGTGACAGGATGAAGAAGAACAAAATGGGTCAGTGGTTGGAGAAAGCGGTGGGGTGAAACAAGGGGAAGATAGAGAGATGCAGGCAATCACTCTCTCCCTCTGTCACACACACACACACACACACACACACACACACAAGGCTTGATAAATGAAATGTTTAGCACTGACGTACAGTGGTAACATTTCTCTCTGCAGGAGCGCACCATCATCCTGTCTCTCACAGGTGAAGCTCCTTTTTGTCTGCACACACAGACACTGACTCTCCTCCTGCAGAGGTGAGAGCGGCTGGGGGGCGAATCACCGGCACTATTAAATTGTTGCTTTTCCTAATTAGTTTTAATGTGAACTCAGAGGCTTTCCTAAATGTATGTCACAGAATAATTTAAAGATAAAGTTTGTACCTCGAGGCTACGCTGTGTCTGGAGTCATTTCCAGGACGTATTAAACGATGGGATTTGCAATAAGAGTGAAATATGGCTGAGCTGATTGAGCAGGTGAAGGAGGGCGTTCTTTATTAATCCTAATGTGAAAATGATCGAAGGAATCTGAAGTCAGATTGTGATTAATTGATTGTTCCCACAGGGAGCAGCAGTATGAAACTGAAATTATCACCATGTGTTTAATGAGACGGATGGGAAAGTGGAAACGGAAAAGAGAGACAAATGGTAAAAAATGTAAATAATAAAATACACAGGTGCACACGATCAGCCAATATTGTGAAGTTCATATGAAAAAGCTATTCAATATACAGCACTATAAATTATTATTTGTTTGTTTGTTTGTTTTTTGCATTTCAGGATCAATAAAATTGATGTTGGGCTAAAATAAAAAACAATCTAAAAATATTGACAAAACACTACAATACACAATAAAAATGGATTTAGTTTTGTTGAATTAATCCAAGTTTATCTGTTTTTGTAACATTTACCTCAAACAAGTAAAAATAAAGAACCCAAGTATCCAAATTAAACTGTTGTTTGTGATTAACAAATCCATATCATAACAACTGCACACTAAAATGAATATAAAATATTTACATTTTGTAAATTATTTTGTAGATGATTTGAAGATTATTTTTATTTCCTGGTCTAAAATCAGTTCAAGTATTACACGATTCTGGACAGATCGAGTAAATAATCTCTAGAGAATCATGTAATGGAGATTTTTTTAATTTCCCTCTGAAATTTAAGATAAGCACTTTGTGCTGTGTTTTTGTGTAAATGCTTTAACGAAAATTAGAATAAATTATACAGATGATATAAGAATAAAGATTAGACTTTGTTTTCATTGCAGCAGCTATGGCCATTTTACAAAAACTGCCCAGCAATCAGCCTGACAAAACTCTAAATGTATATTAACCTCTTCATTTTCGTTTTTCTTGTTTTTGTCTTATTCAATTGCAGGTTATTGTTAGGCATATTCTTTATCTTCAGACACTAATTCAGGATTTTTTTTCCTTAAAGGTTGCTGATGTTCCTTGAGGGATAGGGAGTGTGGCCAGCAGTTTGCTTTATCCCCCTAATTAACCGATTGAGAATAAGACTGCCAAGATTGTGTGTGTGTGTGCGTGTGTGTGTGTGAAAGACAGAGTTGCTGAATGGACGGATTGACAGTGAGAAACTTCCTCTTTAGTGCAGCAGCACGGCCTGTCACAGCTCACACACAGAGCATCAGCCACAGCAGTGCAGCGGCTGATAAGTGTGTGTTTGTGTGTGTGTGTGTTTAACACCTCAGCCGACTAACAAAATCAATTTTCATAACCTACAGGCAGATCTGTTCATCCTGTTATGTAGGTCACAAATCTGGGAAAAAATGATTTTTAGAAGAAGTAGGATTTTATTTGCATTACTGCAGTCTAAATTTGAAGAGAGTGACAGTTTTATTTGTCAGGGTGACAGAAAATTCAACAGACAATACACAATCTTCTTCTATTTAATAGCTAAAATGACAGTGGTAACTACAATCCAGCCTCTAGGACAATCAATAGGAAAATCAAGATTTATAAGGGGTTGCGAAAAAATCTGAGTGGCTCAAGATCATTATTGAAAAACTACATGAATATACGAAACAAACCTCTGTCCATTTTTAACTTCTTCAAAGCAGTTGTGTTATTTTCTGAGCAGAATTAATACACTTTTGACAATTGATGGAAGGCTGGAAGGTTTGGAGAGTTTTTTTTTTTTATCCATATTAGCACTGACATTTCAATTTATTTGTTGTCAAATTCCTTAAAAACCCTTAATCCTAAAAATCATCTATATTTTTAACATCACTGCTTAACTGCCTTAGTTGCTCTTTTGTCCAGATCCATTTAAAAACCATTTACCACAATTCTTATGTTACTTAAATCCCATTTTTTGTATAGTCATTTCTTTTACATTGTATCATCATAAGATTAGAAGAGGACATGTTTTCTCTCTAGGCTTGTTTCTAATTTTTGAGCCGGATTAAGATTTCTGTCTTCTAACTCACAGAACAGAATAAATGTAGATATTGCTTCACTGCATTGGGTCGTTTGAGTCATTTGAAGGAATCCTTTCAGTTTGAATTTAAATCTTATTCTTTTGTTTGAACACATTACTCAAAGGTGTCATATTATATGGAATAATTCCAAATCAGAGTAACCCTTGAAGAGCCTTAGCATCGTGTTTCAGCTAGTCATACGAGGTCAGCTGAACTTTCTGGAATCAAGTATTGGCCATAAGTCTTATGAGTCCGAAAGAAAACTGACGGAGTGAAGATTCGCCTCTGTGCTGAAATAAAGATGTGTAGAGAATGACCTCAAGCGTAACGCGCATATGTAAAGACAAATTATATTAAGTTCAAGTAGGCAATATGTAGCTAGACAACTATTATCCTATTTGTACATCATCATTATTTTAAACATTTCTTACAGGCTTTTTTTTTTTTTTTTTTTTTTTTTACTGAATCACCGAATTGTCTCAGATATAGAATTTCATCACAGCAGCGTTCTATTAAAACATCACTGTAAGATAGCTATCAGTGCTGAATGAGCAAAGAATGGAGCTATCAATGTAATTACATTCAAATGAAGTGGACCTTTACCAAGTAAACAGTGAGCAGTTTAACTTGCAGTACGTGTGAACGTCTTACCCCTCAGCTGTGCTGGGCTGCAGGTGAGCGCCGTCCAGAGAGGCGCCCTCTGTTGGTCACAAAAAGGCTGACGCTCGGCCTGCAGAGAGAAAAAAAAATGTCCAAGTAATTAATTTGTTTTCCTTTAAGTATTTAACAAGAGGGCAGCGGCGTGTGTTTCACGGGAAGTTACACACAAACACACGCACAAGCACACGCACAAGCGCGTTTACAATTAAACACCATGTAATAAATCACATACAGACTGGGCAGTGAATGCACACTGGCACGGGTTGCTTGTGTTTGCATTTTAAAATTGTTGTGTGCTCATTTTGCTCGTGTGGGTGCACGCATGCCTAGTTGCCTGTGTGTGTGTGTGTGTGTGTGTGTGTGCATCTACATTGTTCTTCTGGCATGTGTGTGCACGCTGACTGCCTATTGAATTTCGCTGTGTCCCTCTGGCAGGCTGTGAGTGCTGGGATGAGGTCCGCTCTGCGTTGATAATAAGCACATTAATCATGCAGCCAGAGGCCCACCGCTCCCTGTCTATATCACAACTATGATTATCAACATTGATTGGGCCGGGAACATGCTGCCGCCGCCTTTGGACCAATCAAGGCAGAGGTTGTTGGGGTGTAATAGCTAAGCAACTGCCTATCGATTTAGGCATGAAAGGAGACTAAATGGAATCCAAATGTTTTGCCTTTGAAATGAGGCCATTTGCGTGAGTCTTTTGGAAGATAAATGTTCATAAGATGGACTCGGGGAAGGTTTTATTATCGTATTATACTATCATATAACATAGCATATTAAAATATATTAAAAGTTTCATTATGGGATTTGATACCAGAATCACACTTTGTCTTAACATGAAGTAGAAACATACAGGGGAAATCAAAAAGATAGTTCTGAATAACTCAATTGTGACAAATTATAATAACCCCAATATTTCCTGCAATTAAATACTCAGGAAAGAAGAATATCTTATTATAACACCATGATCAATCATGTACACCCTTATCCTATTCTCATACTAGTGCTATCACGCCACTTCATTCTATGAGCTCCACCGTACCACCCTGCCCTATTCAATTTATTTTTGTCACGTATGGCTCTGCTGTGACCAAATGAAGTTTAGCTCATGCTGTTTTTTTCACGTATATAAATGGTAATTTCTGTATTGCTACAACTGAGAATGGGCCAGTAGAATCTATCTATCTATCTATCTATCTATCTATCTATCTATCTATCAAGACAGTGCAGATGTCCTTATAAGTGTTGATACAGTGTCGGATGTGTTTTATCAAAGTAAACTATCAATTCAAACGAGCCCTCATATGTACACGTACCATCAAATCTTATCCAGCTCTGGTGTCAGTGATTGCAACATGTATTGTTGGCCACATAATCATACGTACATCAAGCCCTGACTTCTTAGTGTGTCTTACTCTCATCTATCAGGCTAAGAAACACAATATTTAGTACACTTGAATAAATCCAATCATGCATCGAATACAGAAAAGTGTATGAATACAATGCTGCCCAAATATCCAGTAATCATATTTTAAAATGGAACTTTTGTGATGTCATGCTAGATGTACAATTCTGTTTGAACAATCATTTACGTCCTCCATAAGAAAGGAGGATAAGGAATTAGGGCGGCCTAAAAAAGAGACTAATACAGAAAGATGAGTGCTGTGGCTCCAGGGTCTGCTCGAAATTGCCTCTGTCTGCTCCTCAAATGAAAGCAAATGTGTCCTCACGGCTCGGCTAAAAGCAGCAGACAGAGGCTGATCACTGATACACACACATACATACACACACTGGGCCCTGGAAATCTCACACACATACCCACACAATGCATTAGCTTTCAACTGCCCACTTTAAAGTGACAGGAGCAGTATTGATTAACAAACTAGTTCTATCTGGGCATCACTGATACTCTCAGGGTTTTAAAAATAGTTTTCGGCCGAAGAGAAAAATGCTTTCTGAACTTTTTATGCCACCGAGGTGATTTAAGTCTGACACGATGGCAAATCATTATAATCTTTATAAAATGTCAAACAAGGGCCTCTGCGTCTTAAAAAGCCCGGGAGAGGTATTTCAGAGCTCTTTCAAGTCTCTGTCACCATCCAGAGGCTTTAGAGGATCTTTTTATGCTGATGCTCTTCATGTAATCTTGCACCTGGTTTGCCTTGACCCACCCTGCAGCCTGCAGTGTCCCGCCGAGACACGCGGCTCCACCAAACTGGGCGAAGATGAGGACGGAGACAGAGAAAGAGAGAAAAACTGCTACCATATAGTTTTCCTTCTAGGGTGGATTTTTCTCCTGTATTGTGGCTCATACATCATACGTCAGAATCTGATCATAAGAAATGCAATTTTTGCAATTTGTGCATATGGAGATTTTCTGCTTTGGTAAACTGTGGGTTCACTATTTAACGTGATTTAACATGATGATTGATCTTTGATTATTTGGTGCAAACGTGAAGCTTGTGGCACGTACTCTACCTTCTACTCTACCTTCTATATGTGACACTTACATGTATTAACATACCTTTCCGGTCATGGATTTGACGTTTTTAAATAGACTTGGGCAGTTCTTACGTTGTGATTGGTCAGAAAACGATCCATCACACTCAAATCCTGCCCGAGGAGGCTCTTGGCCTGAACACCAGAAGATGAAAGACAAAAGCTTTTTTCCAAACATGTCTCTTCCACTCATCCCCACCATTTCTACCTAAGCGTGACTGTGAGATCAAGACACATGAATTCTCCAGATATGCCTGCACACACACACACACACATACACACCTCAGATAAAACCCACTCGCAAACTCTGTCACTCAATTAATGTTTCTTTTTATCTGGTTTTAACATACCTGCCATCCTCAGCAGGAATTAAAGCCTCACAACCCCCCGCTCTCCAAGCAGCACAGTGTGGGGGATTAAGCACTGTAGTAATAACTTCCATATTAGAAAAATGCTACATTTGTCCTCTTGTTCACAGACTTGCTGTATATAAATAGAATTCCATAACACTTGGTGTATAACTGCAGATTTCAGGTGAAAAGACCAGAGTGGTGCTGTTATTTGGAACGTCTCTGCAGGATGGTGCGACGCGGACCCGGGCCGGTGCCACGAACTGTCTCCTGCACTGTATTCCACAGTGTTTTGCAGTTCAAATGGCGGATTGGAAAGTGCTGACATTCCGCAGATATTGCTCTCTTGTCTGCCAAGAGCCTAAATCCCCTGTTGCGAGGAGTGTGGTGTGAAATCCATTTACCACAGATTCCAGCAGAAAGCTTGTCATCTCATTGAAAAGATCCCCCTGAAATATGGACGAAGCGTATAGGTTTTTTTTTTTCCTTTTTCTTTTTTAAGTGGAATATTCTTAGATCTCCTCCGTCTCCTTTGCCTTACTGGTGGAGAAAAACAATGTCTCTCACTGGTGAAAAGAGGGAATAAGAGTGTCTCCTGGTGGTACACAAACATGGCTGCTCTGTCACTGTGGGGTTAATCTTTCATAAAAGGTGTCAGGAGAGTTTGTACAGTCTGGGTGCCTGAGGCGATGCAAATCTAACAAGCAGCAGAGAGTTTATCTTTGCTTCTATTTCAGTGTGAGTACCTGCTGCTGCACTGACACCCTAACAATGAAACTGCTTTTAACCTGTGACAGAGTTGCTAAATAAAATACATCAGTGTATCGCTTGTTTAATCTTCTGCAGGGATTTGCACTATTTACACAATTGAATTTGTGTAATTTGCTGTCTCTGGAAAACTGCCATCTCTGGCGAAATTGACAAATATTAGCCTCATGTGAATTAGCATCTTGGTAATTGGGGTCAATTTTTTTTGCAAGCAATCTTTCAGTACCTTGTTTTTTTTTTCTTTAATTCTATATATCTCCTCGGTAATAGCTATGAAAGCAATAGTGAAAATATTTAGGTGAAAATCCCCAACGTAATCTTGAGAGATCCAGAAATGGAGGACATACTGTACGTACATTGCTCACCTCTGTAAAAGACATTTTTCTCTTTCAACACATGTGAACTGTTTGCAGCTGCGATCCATAAATTCAACTGAACAAAGACATTCTATGTATTTCATGAATCCGATGAGGTCCCCACGTAAATTTTGCATCCTGGATTGGAATATATAACACATCCAAGAAATAGCATATCACCGAACTGAACCATCGCATTTCTGGGCTTAACCCATTAAATTTAGTGCAACCTTTTTTTTTTCAAATTTAGCAGCTGCATGTCCCTTTCCAACAAATAATTAACAAAGTACATCTTGATATTTGCATTTTTTTAAATATATATTTTCCATGTCATGTTATTATTCAGCATTCCAGGTCAAATCAATCAACTCTATACTACTTTGGAAACAGTATGTATAAGCAGAAAAATGCTGCATTTACTTCACAATAACACCTTTGATCTATAGCCTGTTCAACAAAAATCAAACCCCTATCACTGGTTTATGATTACAAAACTGACGAATTAGTGTAAATTAATAGCAGAAAAGCGAAATGACTCATTCCATGTCTAGAATAGAAGCTGAGTAACAGAGCGCCGCAAGGAGAATCTCAAAATGAACTGATGATCCCACTGGAGTCCTTTGTCTCCCTTTTGGAGAACAGAAGAAAAATAACCTGATACTTAAAGTCTATTTAGTAATGTCAGACTCACATCCTTTAGTCGATAAATTCTTTAGAGTGAAAAATATGGCAAATCTACAACAGTAGAACGTGAGCGGAGCGGTTTAATGTTAGATAAAAGTGGACCCAAAAAGAAAGAAAATCATTTTCAGGCACAAGCATGAAGCCCAGTTTGAGCCAATCAGAAGTGGTCCTGATGAGAGTGTGTGACTACAACCGTGCCTCCACTCTCCATCACTATTTCAACTCCGTGGCATGGATGCCTTTGTGTGCAGCTATATGTCAAACAAAGGGCCGCTACGCCTGCCTGCCATCCATATGCCCGGGATGGGGGAGGGAGGAGAGAGATGAGGTGTGTGAGTGCGTATGTGTGTGTGTGTTTTGGTATGTGGAGGGGGGTGCTGTCTGCAGGGAGCAACCAGGCGTGTGAAAATAGTCCATACTTTCTCTCTCGGTGTCTTCCCTCCCTCCTTTCTCCTTCCTCCTTTGTGCTCTATTTCTTTCACTTGGCTGTCCTTTTCTCACACACAGTGTTCACCTCGTCTCCTCCTCTCCGTGACACCTTACCTTACAGCAGCGCTCTAATTTCTCAGAAAATGCCTCACTTTCCTCCTCTCTCTCTCTCCTTGTCAATCTATCCCTCTGATCCATACACAGCCAGGAGCTAATATTAGCCTGCAACAAATTATAATGGAAAGTTTACCGCCCATTGCAGCTCCTTTGGTGGGAGACGATCTTTGATATGGAAATGGTGCCTCTGTGCAGTATGCACACAAATGCACTCCATTTGATTTTGCGTGTGTATGTGCGTGTATGTGAGGGAGCGAGAGAGAGAGAGAGAGAGAGAGGAGCGTGGGAAGACAATGAAAAATTTGAGGGTGTATCCTCAGGGAACCCAGTCATAAACCGTTTCGACAAATTGGGACTGAGAGTACGTGTCCCCGAAGGTTTGTTGCAGCCCACAGCCAATATACACACATCAAAGTGACACAAGACAAATGATAGGTGTGGATGATGGACTAACTATCAGCCAATAAGCTCTTTAATGTATTCAAACCCGCTTAGACACTCGAGGTCCCCAAGTGCTGAAAGTGCAGGGGGGTTAGCAGTCAGCTCATCGGAACAAAGAAATACTCTGTGCATGTTCAGTATCAGCATCACTTTAATTCTCCTAATTTAAATATTTGGAAGCACAAAGTGCAAAGAGAAGAAGAGCACCATCTAAAATAAAAATACAGGAAATGCAGCTCACCACTGAAGGAATCCAGCAGCACAGAGACAAAGAAAAAAGAAAGGGCTTACCTTTCCGTTCCACAGACGCATGTGAGTGTACATTACTCTTCATCCACATACAGACACACACATACACACACACACGCAGTCATCACACACATGTGCACTCCCACGCTCTCACACACACCGTGTGCAAGGACTGGCAGACGAGAACCTATCATTGTTCTCATAACCCCTCCCACACATATGCGTAACTGTGTCTGGATGGAAACATTTAGGAGTAGCACACAAACAGTTAACACACACAAACACACAAACACACATTTACCACCACAGCATCAGCATTCAAAAGACATACAGGATCAACAGTCTACCTTGTTGCAGCCTCCTTTTTTCTACGATTTCCCACAGACACACACACCCACACATGAACACACGCACACATTCACTCCTACATGGTTGGGAACTAAAGCACAAACCTCCACACAAAGACTCCCACTCACACTGATCATGTGATTTGTGTGATGCGCAACGCATGCATGCATGTGAGAGCATGTGGTGTCTCCACTGCCTGTTCCTAATCAAAATTTTGTGTCTCCGGTGTAGGCTACACTGGAACGTTCCCGTTTTTGCGTGCTTTTTCGTTTGCACACTTGTGTAACAACATCCATGCGTTCACGCGTTCAGTTCAGGCATTCAGTACGTCCGCATGTAACTGAGCTTTTTCCACCAAACGGTCGTGTGTGCGGATAAACAAACAGGCACCTTTACAACCCCGCACCATCCAGAGCCATCAGAAAGGATACAACTCTCATGTCCATTTTATTAGTCCCTGGGGGTGTTGTGGCTACATGTACTTACCCCCTCTGCATTATTGATGGTTGGTAATGGTGCCATTACACCATGGTGGACGTTTTAACACGGGGCTGTCGAGGACGCACTTAGAAACAAAGTCTACAGGGCCGTTTAGGGCCAATTCTTGCTTAATTCCAGAAACAGTGGAGGAAAGAGGTACGGATTGATCATTTTCAAACACAATTTATGCCTTTGCACACATAGAAGCCGTTTAGCAGCCATGATAGACCTCAGTGAAAACCATAAAGAGTGATCAGTGGTAAATAAGCTACAAATTAATGATGCCATGCTCTAGTAATAAAAATGCCTTAATCATCCCATAATCTATAAGCACACCTCTTTTGATGACAGACAGCTAAGTGTTGTTTGAGCGTATGGTAACAGAAGGGGAATCAGACTGTATGATAAGCTGTACTGCCTCAGTCTGGCTGCTCGGTTCGTTTTCCTGCTGACTACAGGCGTTTGAGTCCAGAAACTCACTAACTTAGCTGTCTGCATTTTCTGACTGCACAGATTTGAATCTTAAAGTGGAACGAACAGACGTAAAGCTTGAAAACCCGACAAACAAAGTATATGTGGCTATGAGTGCACGTCACAAAAAGTCTGGATGTGTTCATTTTTACGCTGGTGTTTTAGGGGGAGAAACAGTGTGAAAGTTAGGGTTCTATCCACCAATGAATAGTCATGGTGTGTTTGGTGTCCATGAATATGTTTTGCATTCTTTTTCTCTTATACATATTTTAATAGACTACAAAGCCTTTTCAGATTTACCTAAAATATCATCTCCATATTTTTCCTATTCAATGAATTATTATCAATTATTTCCATGTATTCTATTGCTATTTTCTTTATTTTTCATTTGTTATGCACATTATTGATTTGAAGATTTCATCATAGCATGTATACTTTTAATAGTTAAACATTTAGTTGGACTAAATGTGAATAAAGGAGTGGTTTCAAATGGAGTCTCATTTGTAATAGCTCATATTGTAAATCTCGTGCATTTGAACAATCTTACAACATGAGTTAACGCTTGTTTAAAGCAAATTCCTCAACAAAAGTCAGAGAATAAGTGAAAAACATTTGTCAAAAATCCAATTAATTTGTTATCAACTGTCTTTGTTATCGACTGTGATGGAGAACAAAGGATTTCCACATCCTTTACGTGACACACATGCACACACACACTCTAAATGCACCGGGCCTGATATATGCGTTTCATTTGTGCTGAAGATGTTAACTATTTGACATGTGGATGGTAAATGCTGCATTTAGCGTGCTTATTTCAGGGCATTTTTGGATCGACTTCGATTGTCTGCGTTTGATGCAGCAGCAGGGCAAACAGCTCGTACAGCACAAACACTCACAAGTGTGTGAACGGCTGTGTTCAGCCTATTCAGACGTCATAGAATTTACAACAATTACATTCTTACAAATTGCAAAATTTCAATCAAAAGAGCACGTTTAAAAATTTCCACAATCATGCATCAAAGCTTTTAAGCATACTTACTATATATATTACACTTATATTCACAGATTCAAGACAACGCCTCTGATTAGAGTCTGGATGTGACGAAGACAACCACTGACAATCCAACATGTCTGTTTCCCAGCAGTGAAAGTGAATGCCACACCCAAGGGCCTCGGCTTCAGCACGCCATGCTCTGCCCCAATCTCGCTCACAAACACACTCGCAATCTCACACACACATACACATGCACACACACACACTAGGTCAGCGGTCAGTGCTCCTACATGCAACATAAGAAGCTGAGCTGTGTGTGATGATCCTGCTGTATCCTCAGAATTTCCTCTGCAGGGAGAAACCACAGCCCGAGTCACAAGGCTGGCGCCTCCCAGCCTCTTGGAGATGGAGGAGGATGACCGAGCATTCAGCGGCAAAATCTGATTGAATTACCGCTGATCAAATCAAAGGAAACAAATTCAATTGGGGATTTCTGGTGGGTTTTTTTTCGCGAATGCAATGTTTTCTAGCATTCAGTAAACATAAAAGTCCATGAAGATTTCAGTTTAAAGAGATAACACAAACTGAGTTTAACAGATTGTAGTGACTACACAGAAGTATAAGTTGAATTAATGAGCGATATCCTGCTGTTCTTGTTGATAAGAATTCACAGCCTGCGGCAGCGATTTGCATTACATGGTTGTATACAGTAAGTGCTTTGTGCCCTCTGGGTTTTCATATTCTCTATGGCATTTAAGAAGCTTTAGGACACAAAAACTAGGCAACTATTCATAGTAGTATGGAAGTCCTTGTATTAATAATGTATATCGAAATCGACAATCGACAGAATGTACTGCAATATGTTGAGTGATTTGACACTTTGCTGAACTGCAGTTGTGTCAATGTTAGTTGTTATTTGTCTAATTCTTATTGATATATTGTTTTTGTTAAAGCAATAATATATTTAAAGTATGACCTGCATGTATATATTATACTATTTACATCAATAATAATAATTATGATAATAATAACAGTACAAATTATTCTTCTCCTATTATTATTATTATTATTATTATTATTGAATTTCATAGAAATACCAGAATTTAAATAAATAAATAAATAAATAAATAAATGTGTGTGTGTGTCTTTGTGTGTGTGTGTCCTATCTACAGACCCATGGGGGTGGGGCTGCACATATACCTGCTCTCCCCTGGCCTACTAATGAGCCATTGCACGCCGCATGCATGCACACACACACACGCACTCGCGCACACGTACACACTTTCCTCATCACAGTGTCTGTGTTCCCCCTGTTGGTCTACCTTCCTTTCTATTTCGGCCTACATGTAATGAAATAAATAAGATACAACCATCCTTGAACCGTACATTCTGCTATAGTTCATCGTTTAATTTTTTTTACAGCAAAACAAAATGAAAGCTGTTAATCCTTTCATTAATAACATAATGGCAACAGTTGTACAAAGCTTTGCGTCAGAATAAACCAAAGAAACCCTCATCCCACCGTTCTTTTTTTTCTTTTTTTTACATCCTAGCCACGTCTATCCGATGAGACGTTTCTATTTTAATTCAATGTTTTCTTTGGAAAAACATAATATTAACACACAGTAAAGAGCCGCTGGTAAAAATGAGACTAATGATGTCGTCAGAACAGGTGAGCCTTGTCCACAGGGGCCCCACCCACTCAGCTCCATCAACATCACCATAATAATCTCCATGACAACCACTTACCATGACGACCTCTCACCATGACGACCTCTGTCACCCAGCTG
>OMNV01009772.1:4062-15279 GCA_900303265.1 Brotula barbata | reverse complement strand
CCCCCCTCCACGCAGACCTAGCTTCAAACCTCACACCCCTGCTTTGTGTATTTTAAACAAAAAAAAGTCTAAAATGCTTAAAGAGTCTAGTTGATGCTTAAAGAGTGGCCTTGCTGTTACTTTACGCCACATTGTGTAAAGATGCACTTCTGGAGTACTGGGTGGTTGAGTTTGTTTTCTCGCACCAAACATCGATTCCTTCCCAAACATTCATGTCAGGGAACGCCTCGCCTCGTCTGTCCCATCCATCTGGTTCCAAACTTCTCTGTCCTCCATGGTACCTGCTCGGTGGACAGGACTATTTATTCCATCTGTGGACTTGCTGACAGACTTGCTGTATTTACACAATGTTGTTAATATGTATTGGAAATGTTTACACTGCTTTGTTGACGTGGATTGTGGTCGAATGTGCGTGTGCGGCTCTGGAGGAGTTCTGAAAGCATCTCTTTGCTGATGATGTCTTTCTATTTGTTATTGACTGCAGTCTGGACAGCTTGAGCAAAGGTTAACCCCAAGGCAAGTGGAGTCGAGGAAAAGAATGGGAAAAAAACACGATAAACTATACCGATGCATGCAAATACACCACCGAACCGGAAACCAAGACCAAAACATAGCTGATACACACTCAGATGTACATTTGTGTAAAGCATTAATACACACATACAAAGATCGCCCTCAGTCTTCTGGCACTGTAACTCAATCCGTAACCTGCTTGCATTTTTAAAACCTAAACTTTTAATTAAATGAAGTGATTACTTGTTGAAGTTGACATTGATTATTCATGGAACTGTTGAACAACACAGCCTACATACTGATGACAAAGATGAACCACAGTGTAGGTGCTCGATCCTCTGCAAATCGCTAGGTCAGCTGTCGTTCTTTTGAAGTTCACTTTGTGTTGTTGGTAATTTGATTAATTTGATCAATATCATGTTTTGTGTTCACATTATATCGTAGCTCCCTCTGGAGGCTGTTTTTGCTTCCATTCAAGTCATTTCTCCAAACAAGTACAACTTTGTTTTTTAGAGTCGGAGGACATGGTCAACGTCGTACTCCTGTGATGTAGTGAAAACGTTTGGAAGTCAAGAGGGGAAGTGCAATGGTTTTCCCCAGATAACGAGACATTTCTAAATCTGGAGAAAATTACCTTTTTATTACGTCTGGAATGGAAACAAGATGAATATGAGTAAATATATAGACAGACATATATATATATATATAGTATTTATATTGTGTCATCTAAGGAGAGTAAATGTTCTTGGGAACATGACTTTGTTTCCTGTAGAGCCCGTCTTACATTCATGTATATATTCCGAGGCTATGATGCTACGTCAGCCTGCGTCTGGTCTTGAAGGAACAAAATGTGATGAGCTGATCGATATGCTCCTGCTGCTCTGGCATTAATAAATGATAACTCCATCAGTGATCAGGCTGTGGCTGCCATACCTGTTTATCTTTGTGAAACATTGTTTTTTTAGAAGAAAATCGTTCCATTATTTTGAACTAACAACCGTCAGTTGATCTTATCTTGGGAAAACAAAATTTAAAGAAAAAAGCAAGTTGCGCCTCCCCTCTGGGCTTCCATGATTTATCTTGGTCACGACACAAACGCATTACTTCTCTCTCTGGAGTCAGACGAGAGGCGGACAGTCTGATGTCTGCGGTCTCACTTCACACAGACAGAATGCAGGGGAATTGCTAGTGCCACTCAAATCAAGACCTTAAAATGAGTCCGTTTTACACGTTGAAAAATGATGTCACGCTTCATCTTCACCTGGGAAGTGACTTGTTGAAAATTACTCGTGCCCCCCCACACATCTGTATTATGTCCAGTCTACATTTTAATCTTCATCTTTTTACAATCTTTTGATATTTATATTCTGAATCAGTCTTGATTTTCTTCAGCTGTGCTTTTAATGTTATGACCATATATACAGTATACAAACATGTATGGGATTTAAAATAATAAAAGCAAAAATTCTCTAAACCAAAATTGTTTGGCAAAAAATGAGATTTTACTGAGTGAAAATCAGAAAAGAAGTTTGATTTGTGTGACCTTTATCACTTCTGCCTTTTTTCGGTGACGTCTTTTTTCACATCCCTCATTCTTTCGATGAGCTAACCTCGTGTTATCAGTGGATCTTTGATCTTTTCATTCCTTCCTTATCCAGCTGCCTCCAGGTGAACCTGTTTGTATTGTTTGTGTCGTATGTGTATGTTTCACTTTATGACACCTGATGCTCATTAACTTGGTGTTTCTCCACACTTGTTTGCCACGTGTTGAATGACTGCAGCATTTTTGGACTGAACTCTTCGACTTAGATGAATGAAGCAGAAGCTGGGACAAACATTTCCTTGCTCTGTTAGGAGCTTCAAAGATTTTCCATAGGATTTATTGAGTCACAGGTTATTTGTACGAGCTGCATTTTGAGATCGGTTTCAGAATTCAACAAGAGAAAAAGAGGGTCTGAGATGATCCGTCTCTATTCCCATTCCTGTAAAGTTCAGATTGAGACGATCCATTAAATGCACAAAATGTATTCATGACACGGTAAGGCAAAACCACAACACTTATAAAAAAAAACTGGGTGACAGTGGCTGGTTTGAGATGTTCCGCTTCATTGATCTTTCTGTATGTGTGTGAAAAGTAAAACCTGAGGGGCTCCCTCAGCTGAAGATGCAGGCATTGGTGCACAGTTCATCCAGAACCAAACCGTCCTCCGTGCAGGGATGCAGGAGGACCAGTATGTAGAGTTGTGGACCCTTGTAGTACTACACTGCCATATTCCTACAGAGAAGTACAATGTTTTGGTTTCACCAATCTGAGTGAAGTTTACGCCGAGTATTAGCCAATCACAAAGCAGTATTCTGGGCCGGTTTGTTTAAATCATTTGTGGACAGGAAGTAAAGTGCTGAGACCAGGAGTCACTGATGGAGTTCACTGTTGTAAAACACTAACAGACAGAAGAGAGTCAGAAAGATCAACGACAGCTCAGCGCCCCCGTTTACTTCAGCCACCACGCCAAACGACGGCATTTTTGGCTAATCAGAGGTCAGGAGTACATCCCCCGACCCAGAGTCCAGCACCCTCGCTCGTGCTCGCAGCTCCGTCCGATAAAGCTGTCCAATCACGACGTGGCTCGGCTCTTGGCGGCGGGCTCCGTCTCCTGCTCGTACTCGATCTCCACGTATGCCCTCTTCTTCCTCGCTGCCGCGCCGTTGGCCGGAGATTTACCTTTCCACCTGGATGATTTCTCCACCTCTTCCTCGCTCGATTCTTCCTCGCCGTCCTCCTGTTCCTCTTCGTCGCTGCTCACCCTCAGCTTGTTCATTTCCTGCAAACAATTCAGTCATTCTTTTTTAAATCTGAAAGCTTCCTCTTCCTCATTTTTGCATTCAATCTCGTAACTGAATTGCATTAAAGGACAGTTTGACACCAGAACATTCCTTTGTCAACATGTTACAGACTCATTCTGTGAAGACACTGCAGTCACTCCAGTGTCACATGACCATAGGAAGACTCCTCCAGCTGGGGGACACAGAGTGGACAAAGATAAGGGGAGAGGGGCTGAAAATGCACGGTGAAGAAGACCCGGATGAGCCATTCTTGTCTCTTAAAAGAAGAAAACCTGAAGCGAGACCCTGCTGGTACGAGTTCAGCACTTCACCGTTATCCTGTCCGTTTGGGAATGTCATGGGGACTTCACATGGAATTCTGGGTGGTTGTTGACCCTCCTGCTGTAATTTAACCTTACTACTGTTAGACGATGAAGACAGAAGAACAGCGTCCTTCAATCCACCGTGCGGAGACTTTCTGGCGTTAATCACCAAACGAACTCTGATTGAGCTGACAGACGTCAGGCGTTTTACCTCAAAGTCGCTCAGGTCGCTCTCCTCCACCTCCTCATCGGCCACAAACTCTCTCTGCCCGACATCCTGCCGACACATCAAAAACACCCTTTAGTCCCAACAGGTTCACCTTTCATTTCACCGCACAATCATTGATACAAACAAAACTTTCTCTACAGAGGAACTAACTGAACAGAAACATTTCAGTACTTCTGTGTTGGCTTTTTTCACTTTCATCTCGTTTGTCTCGTGTCAGTTTTTGAATTTGTCGTTTTTAAATTCTTTTCAGGTAGAAAATCAAAGCTTGAATTTCATCTTTTCATTTTCTAATTTATTCCCCGTTCGGTTTTTGGTCTCCATGGTGATCTGCATCTGAAGGATTTCCCCTTTGTAGCTGATTTTGTTGTAACAGTAAAACTGCCATCTGAGGAAATCACATTTTTATCTAGAAAGCGAGTCCGTTTTACGATCAAACCGGTTAAACTGATTTTATTGCTCTTCCTCACCTCGTCGTCCTCCTCTTCCTCCTCTTCAGACTCCGACTCGCTCTCCTCGTCCTGCTGTTCCAGTGCTCGGTCAAAGGCGTGGACCGGGAAGTTATAGATGTCACCGTACTGCACACACAGACAGGATCAGGGTTCGGACCTCCAGGACCTCACACGGGTCGGAGAATGAAGTGGGCTACCCACTCTACGTGTGTGTGTGTGTACACGAGGGTTACTTTCTGAAGAACGGGCTACGAAAAGTTACAAAGTGTGAGGAATACAAAAACACTGATTTAGAAAAGAAATGTAAATGGGAGCAGGTCTAGTATCCCGTCTCGTGCAGGTATGGGGGGGGGTCTGCACTGTGCTGATGTTTACCGTGCCCTGTTTGAGCCTCTCCAGTAGCTCCTTCTCGATGGCGTTATCCAGCTGGGCGGCGATGAGAGCTTTTTCCTACCACAGAAGATGGAAAAACCAACGTCAAACCTCCACCAAGAAATAAAGCAATGCTGCGAGCATTCATGCTGAACTCTGACCTCTTTCCTCTTCTCTCTCCTCTCCACCTTCCTGCTGAGAGGAACCAACTTCCTCCTGAAAACACACAGACACACACACACGAGAGAGAGAGAGAACGATCAAACAGAGGAAGTGAGGTCTTGTACCGTTAGCTTGCGTACAGACATTTCTCTTCCTGTGAATCAGACACGGCTCTTCACAGATTATTCAAACATTTCAACCTGGTTTGTCAACAGCAGCAGCGAGGGCTTGACCTCCTGAACTTCACAAAGCCATGACCTACATATTTCATTTTACGGTCATTAAATCATAGAATTACAAAAAATCTCAAGACAAGTGAATCGTGCTTAAAGTGAATTGAAGAGAAGAATCAAAAAACTTGACATCTTTATGAAGCCTGCATCTTCACGTTTGTTTGACTTCCACTCCATTTTACCGCTGAACTAAATGACGTCAGAGTTTGGGAGAGATAAACTCCTGATGACACCACACTCATCCCTTCAGCTCGTTTCACTCAGCTTCATATAACACCATGTATGGGCAGCATTAACCGAAGGAAACCACACAGAGAAACAAACAAAAAACAATGGAAAAGAAAAGTGGAGGCGGAGCGGGCGGACTCACTGTCTCTTGAGGATGAGCTTCCTCATGCGGATCAGATACTGAGTGATCTTCGTGAATCTTTGTTTACATTTGTGTCGGATGAAGCGAGGCCAGTAAATGAGATTCTCGTCGATCTGCTCCAGAGCCTTCTCGTAGTTCTTACTCAGCTTCACCTGAAACACATCATCAGCTTCTTGATTCCATCATCGTCACTCTCGGATGGATTTACTGATAATCTGTCCTGTTCTTCATCCTGGTGGAGCTGCACTGTGATTGACTTGTCACTCACCTTCTCCCACATTTTGGCAGGAAAAGCTGCTCGCTCGATCACCTTCATGTACAGGAAACACTGACCTACGGCAAAGACAGGACACCAAACATGTCAGATACACGACGGTACACTGAATACACACATCACACACGACGCTGAGGTCAATCTACAGTAAATCCATCAAACGGAAACCGTACTCGAGTCGTACCTTTCTCCTCCCTGATGGTGGCGTACTGACTGTTGGCCAGCGGGCAGGACGAACGATTACACAAACCTGTGACGTTAAACTCGTTACGACAAAAATTCTGACTCTTCGTCCTGGTGGGAGAAAGACCCATATTTTAAAGTGCAGAAGTCCACAGGTTTATTTTGTTCTCAGGAAAATCAGAAAAATGTACTTTAAGACTTACTTTACTTTGAAGGAGCAGAACTGCTTGTTCCCGATGATGTCCCAGATCACCTGAATAGAGAAAACAATCATCATCATCGCCGTCGTCGTCATCGAGTTCACACAGACTGCTGTGTCAGTTCCCACTAAACCGATCAGGCTCAGTAAAAATGGTGTTTTCTCTGGAAAAAACAGACTCCGTCCACAAATGGAACTATGGAAACAAACATTCTGTTTCTCTGTGAACGATGACTGACAACACGTTTCAGCGTTTCACTTACTTGGGAAAGAAGTGAGAATATTGACATTTTAAAAAAACAACATCAGATTTATACGATTGGTTTCTTTTTCCAGACTTTTCTCTTATTGTCCTGTGATTTTCTGACGTTCTTTCTGTTTGTTTATTCGGACTGGCGCCCCCTGGCGGTGCTCGTCTTCCTGCCACTTCCCAATACGTCACTAAAAGTCACCACGTGGTCTTCCTGCGTGGTTTTCCAGGGAATGTCAGGTCATTTATGGACAATCCTACACAGAGATGCTTGTGAAAACTAAATATCAGTATAAATATTTTAATCACCGCTTACATTGGTAAACTTTATAACTTATGTGTGGTCTTCAGTGAAAAACGTAAGTTTCGTTTGAATCTAACTCTCCATGGGACAAAACTGTGCTATATTACACAACAATAGTCAAGTTTTTTTCTTTAAAAGTAAGAAAAGTCACAACATTAATGTACATTCCGTACGTTTGATGACTTATGAGCCGCGTTAAACCACCAAAGTCAAGACTAATCACCGAACACTTAAGTCACTTTTACACAACAGTGGACACATTCTTCCTCCCTAACAGCCCTTTGCTTCCAGTCCACATTTTGTTTTTACATCTCATCTGTGTATATCCGGGAAAACACAAAACCCCATTCGTATTCCTGTGAAACAGCGAGTGTCTGTTGAAATGATTGACCATAAAAACTGGATTTTAACCGTTAACAGCTAAGTTAGCATTAGGTTAGCATTAGCCTCGACCCGGTCCGGACGGGGACTTACGTCGTCGTGCTGCATGGTTTCTCTCTGGTATCAACGTCCGAAGACTCGCTGCGGGCTCCAATAATTTAACGTCCGTTCCGACGCGTTTGAACTGACTTGGACACGTTAAGACGTTTATTTCTGCCTGAACCACATGGATGCTCAGGGAGACACCATCTTTATTTAACCGAAGAGGAAGACGAGGGGCAGTTCTTCTTCTCTTCCCTCCTTTTTGGCGTTTATGAGCACTGAAGCCTCATTACCACCACCTAGCGCTCAAAAGTGGAAACCAGCAAATCCTCTCATGAGCTACAGATCACGATCAGATCAGGCCAAGTCTCACACACAAGTTCACACATACAAGGAATGGTGCTTTTCTGACATCGGGCGACACGGTGGCGTGGTGGTTTGCACCGTTGCCTCACAGATAGAAGGTCATCGGGTTCGATTCCCAGGGTCAACCTCCTTTCTGTGTGGAGTTTGCATGTTCTCCTTGTGTCTGCCGGTGCTCCAGTAAATTATTACTGTGTATTAATATTAAATATATACACTACTGCCAGGGTAGGAGGACTCCACGCCGGTATATACAGTGTAGTTATTGCACTTCATGAAAGAAGCAATATAATATATGTGTGTAAGAATGCATATAAAAAAGTTTTGTTCTAGTCTGTGTGCGTATGGACCATCAGCTGTGCGTGTTTGTTTGGATGAGGACTTCAAAGAGGTGGTCCCCAAGCTGTGAGGGGTCCAGGATGATGTTTCCTGCCGGTTTCTGGGCTCCAGAGGAGTGAATGGGAGGGGAAGTTGGACTCCTCCTCAAGTCCACCTTCATCTCCGCTGTCTTCAGCGTGTTGAGCTCCGGGTTGTTGCGGCTGAACCAGCTGATCCACCTCCTGTCTGACTCATCACCATCACTGATGAGACCGATGACGCTGTGTCATCTTCAAACTTCAGATGAAATGAAAACAACGTGCTGCACGTTGTTTTCTGATTATACATTTTAACGTAGACTCATAAACACATATAATTTATTGCAGCTTTCAATGTGTGACTTGGACATATTAAATGTTTTCAGTCCAGCCTTATCCTGCTGTGGAACAGGAGAGATGACGTCCTGTGTCTGTAAGAAGATCACGCTTAGAATGGGAGGGAGCAAGATAATTATGTTGTAATATTATAAGACAAAGGAGCTCAATCTTCAGGACATGGTGAGCATTGAGGTGATAATAACAGCTTCTTACAGACCGTTCTCCAATCAACACCGTCAAAACTACAACAAAACTAGAATTCAAACAGACTTACAAAACATCAATCTCCCACTTGTTAAGGTGTCCAAGCTAGTGTCCATTGTTAGTCAGTCCAAAACACGTTAGAAGTCCAAAATGTCACCAATGTCCGTGACAAAGCATATTGACATTAGACAGAAACAAATGAAGCCCCGTGGCCGTGGCCCCCTCTCGGACCACGTCCTTCCTCTGCTGCCATGTTGGTTCAGACCCATAATGCCACGGATCTGTGACATCATCACACAGCATCACAATATGTCCCAGCATGCACTCAAATTGACAGCGGTCCTCTTACATTCCACCTCAAACCAAAACTTAACATACAAGATAATTCAGTTGAACCTTTGGAGACAGGACAGAAAGGTTTTGGAACCTTTGAAAACTGTAAAACTGTCTCTCAGACACTTTTCAAACACGCCTTTCATGAGTATGAACGTGGGGATCACTCCTTCACAGATCTAATGAAGGGCTGTCTAGAGACAGACCACAGAGGACCGACACGGAGCGTGTGGTTCACGTGTTTGCCCAGCAGGGGGCAGTGGAGGGCCGCTCCACGGGCTTTTTAAACTCGGTATGTCTTTCCTTTGTTTTTGTTTAATATTTTCATATCAGAGTTCGGTTCGGCTTCAGATGGGCTGAGGCGCAGAGCGTAACAAGTTTGGGCTGCACCTGTCACGGACACTCCGTGATCACACCAATCATCACGAGTATTGAACCGAAAGGATCAGCGGTGCCGTGGGGCCGCAGAGTATATGAAGAGACCGCCGGAAACTCTGAATGAGGGTGTGGAACTTTTAGCGCCATCTTCGCTGCTTCCAGCCTGAACTGCACTCAGAAACAGACGAACAAACGGACACGGACCGGGACGAACGGCCACCGGCACCAAACGGACTGTTTAAAGTCCCGGTTAACGCACTGATGCATCATGGGAGATCAAAAACGACGCCACCTGCTGGTCCAGAGGACTGGTTACTTCTTTTGGACGGCACGGTGGCGTGGTGGTTAGCACTGTTGCCTCACAGCAAGTAGATCGTGGGTTCGAATCCCGGTCGTCCTCCCCTCCTTCCTGTCTGTAGTTTCCATGTTCTCCTCCTGTTTCCTCCACTCTCTAAAACATGTAAGTTAGGTTAATTAGTCCTGACCAAGGACCAGGAGGAAGATCTGGTGTGTGTGTGTGTGTGTGGCCCCCTGCTCCTCATTGAGGATTGGTAAAAGTGCAGAGAACTAATTGTCTGTCTGAATCAGCCCTCTTCTGTCTCTCATTTTATTAGTAATCTGTTGTTTTTAACCAGGGCCTCCTCGGCCGTCAGAGACAGAAAGTTTGCTCATTTATTTATTATTTATTTATATAAAGGCGTCTAACAGCTTACAGAACTTAATGGTCTTTTGTTTTTTTTCTTCTACTTTTTCAGATTCCTGAGTTCCACTTGAGTTTGAATTTATTTCACTGCTGCATGTATTTTTTTTGACCTGTGAGGAATAATGGTGGTAAACAGCCGTCTTTGGACTATGACAGCCATGAGACGCCGCGAGGACACGGGGAAGCAACAGGACGGCGGCCAAATGAAACCAAAGGGGCGGAGTCAGGCTGGGACGCGTGAGGGACTGGAGGACATGTCAGCGTTTATCTGAAGATTGTTGGGTCACTTCATGGACCCGACTCTCTTATTTGTCCCACATCGAACGCTTTCTGAAGCAGCGTGGTAGGGAAGCTGTTTTTTTGATCCCTGGTCCCCGTCATCGCACTGCCCCTAAATAAGGTCCTTGTAGTAAAGAGTCCAAAGCGACTTCTCGTTATCTGTGGATCCATGAGTTGGTTTTACTGGGACTCTCAGGCCAGGACTTGTGCTCCTGTAGACGAACGTCCGTCTCTTCTGGTTCCTTCCTCTCGCCAGCGTTCTGCTCATTTTTGGTCAGTCAGCTGGTCTACATGACAGCTACAGAGTCTGGCTGAGACCTAGACTCTTAGACTCTGTGCACTTTGTAGAAAGAATTTTAACGATGATGCTTTTGGTGTCTTGAAAGACAATCTGTCCCCTTGTTTTATTCTGTTCTACGTTCCCTTCACGTTGATGTCGACTACGTCAACTTACAAAGTTACTGGTACGTCTACTCCGAGTCAGGCTAACACAGCTGGCCTTGGCCCTAACATCGACGCTTCAGCTCAAGTTACGTGAATTCTGGCGGAACGACCCACGGCCGCGGTTCTGGCACTTCGAGGCAAAGTTTGAACTCAGGAGAATCACAGATGACCCCACAAAGTATTTTTCCGTGGTGGAGGCCTTGGGTGCGTTGACGGTCGGCCGGGACACGGGTCGACTCAAACATTCCCCCACGAGGGGCAAATGTTCCACTATCCAGGAACTCTTACAGAGACGCTTTGAGCTGTCAGACATGGAGAAAACCGATGGCCCCCTTTGTCACCTACCCAGTTCCTCAGAGGTGTTTCGACCATGTCAACGTGGACTTGGTGGGCCTCCTGCCCCACATCCAAGGGGTTCGCTCCCCTTCTCACCATGGCAGATAGAACCACCTGGTGGCCAGAGGCAGTACCGCTGTCCTCAGCCACATCTGTAAAGGTTCCCCGGGCACTCATTAGGTCCTGGGAGGCCCCAGTTCATGTCTGAGCTCTGGAACGTCGTTGCTGAGGGCCTGGGAATGAAGCTCCACCACACCACAGCGTGGCCCCCGCCAGCAAATGGTTTGTGCGAGTGGTTTAATCATTCCACGAAAGCCGTCCTTCGGTCCAGCCTCACAGATACTGGCTGGCCTCCTTGGGTCGTGCTGGACCTGC
>OMNV01009771.1:5369-24437 GCA_900303265.1 Brotula barbata | reverse complement strand
TTAGGATAGATGTGTGTGTGTGTGTGTGTGTGTGTGTGTCTGTGACATCTGAAACTCCCACTGCTTTGACTCCTCCAAGAAGAAAAGACAGAAAGTTGTAAGAACTTTCGAGGTGAGAGATCGGATGGCATCATCAGTCTGTTTCAAAAAGCCAGACTCTGATCACCTTTCAGCCGAACGGGCGTGAGCCTCTTTAAAGGAACAGATAAGCGTGAAGCTGCCACATATCTCTTTTTAAAGACAAAGTATATTGAGTTGTGAGGATAAACAATTAAATATGATATACAATTTAGCTTAACAGAGACAATAAAAGGTTGAGGTTTAAAGTCAGTTTGTCCGGCAGAAAATGAATGTTCACTCTGATAAATATTTATAATACACAGCCCAACACTGGTATGTTAGCATATCAGATCAAATTAAAAATAGAAAACAGGACCCCAAAGCACAGAAAGTGTTCAGACACACAGCAAATACACAGACTACAGCGCTGGTCAGATAATGATATACATAATTAGAGTTTTACAAAAAAATAATCACAAGCAGCACGTTTAAACTCTTACTAGAAAGAATCTGACTCCATATTTAACATGTTTTCTCTAAAAAGGACCCTTCTTATGTAAACTTAGAAACAATAGGAGAGCACACTTTTAAAAGGACTGTCAACGTTGTGATGTGTTCTACAAAATGATAAAAAAAAAAAACCCACACACATTTAACACTCCATTTTACACTCCTCTCACATTTGCACCTCTACTCTGCTTCTGCTTCTGGGTGAGTGTCAGCATGATACCACTATGGCTTTATGAAAAATACGTGGCCTTTAAATTGGCTCCCCTGTGGCTCTTTTGGTAGTAGAAACCTGCTCTGTTCATAAGTCTGTTGACTTTGGCTCTGTCACCCGCAATCCTACCGAGAAAATCAATCCGAGCAGCTTTCTGCTGGAGCCACACTACATTTACAACACACACTGACCTCAGTGGTACACTGATCACAATGGTACAACACATATCTCCAAAATTAAAATACACGAGGTGTGGACAAAGGGATGAGAGAAACCTGAAAACCTGAAAATATTCTCAGCCTTCAGAACATTTTGGGTCCCCGTTGGAGTGTTGTTGTCAGCTCTAAGGTTTGTCTTAACCTGAACGGTGAAACACACTCTGTGTCATTAGGAGTTCTAATATTTGTCCGAGATAAACTTTTAGAATCTGAGATTTAAATAAAACGCCTCCACATTTTAAATCATGTTTCAGATCGTCGACGGAAAACGTGAGGTGCTCTCCGAGTTTGAGCAGACGATGGAGGACGTCAAGTCTCTGGAAGGGCAGTGAGCAACAGCCGATGAGTGAGAGAGGAGGTGGAGGCAACAATATCAGAACTCCTCCACATTCTGACTGTTAGCCTTTTTTCTATTCTTTTTTCCACTTGTGTAATTTGCACGCCATAATGTTGGCAAGACACAAGATTACAAGACAGACGTGTAATTTGAGTGGTACAAAGATTTTGTTTTCTAAAGCTTGGCATTAGCCTGAAAGATGTAGACTTATATTCTTCTGCCACTGCTGAGTGTTTTATTTTGTGTAGTGTGGACCTACTCAGCTAGCAGGTACACACTACACCGGTTTTTTGGGCTTTCTCTTGACACCGAAGTTCCACTTTTTTCTCTTTCTCTTCTGTAGTATTTCTAAAAATCATTATTCAGTGTGTTTGTGTCCGGATCTCAGTCTTGGCCTTGTCTTGCTTTGAAAACGTTTTTAAAAGTGCTTTTCCGAGCCCCTTAACAGACTGCACATGTACCGTCTGAAACTCATTCATGGTTCGAACACCAGTGAGTGTTTCACTTGGTTTTGCTTATTTAAAGGGTGCAGAGAGGAAGAAAGAAAGAGCGAAGGACAAACCCAGAATGAACCATTTTGTATTTGGATGGCGGCCCATCGTGCCCTTTTACAAATGACTGCATTAACAGAGCCAATTAAAGTAGTAATCATTTAATGGCTACATACGCAGCCATGCAAGGCTTTATCGCATCAATCGGCGAGAGCGAAGATTGTGTGGTCTGTCCACCAAGCTGCCTGCACTTCAAATGTTCAGGCTGTTAACTACCAGAGGAAACAGACAGCCTCCCGCTCTGTCGTTAAACACATCAGTGAATGATTAGAAAAGAAGATTCCTGCCGTTTGAAAATGACGGGGCAACCTGAAATGTAACGCATCAAAATGTAATCCGTGAATGATTTTACGGGGGGAAATGGAAAGAAAAAGAGGAACACACTCACTCATTATCTGTTTTTCAGTTTTGTGACTAAAATGAATACAGATTTTTTTTTAAAAACGCCTTGCTGATCCATCTCTGGACAACAGCCTTTGTGGTGGAATAGTCGTTTAAATGTGTGCTCTCCATTCATCAACAGAAACGAAACAGGATGTCAGCAGATAAAAAAACAAAAACTGCTGCTGAGAAATGTAGAGGTTATCTTGAATACATTGCTATAGATACTGTAGTATAGTGTAACAAAGCATGATAACAGATACTGTATCTATCTATATATATATATACGCGTGTGTAAATAAATTGTTAGTTTTCCAAATCCTCATATTATGCATAAAATCAAAGTTAAAGCCTTTTTTTTGTCATATAAAATGTTGCCATTGTCTTACCCCTAACCACTGATATATACAGTACAGTATAACTTTACAAAAGGAAGAACATATTTTACTCTTTTAATATATTTTTCTTGACCTAATATCACTGTAATTCATGACATATAAACAAATAAATACTATGGTACATCACATTTTCTATGACACACAAATACTGGCACATGACTTTCAAAATCACACCCTTAAGACATTAAAAATTGTGCATGAAAGAGTGATAGAAAAAAAACCCAGATGTTTATTTACAATAATTTACAAGAAGAGCAGCAGACATCCCATCACCGCTGAAAAGACACTTTGTCCTGTTTTTTTGTCCTTTCGCAGTCCAATGAGCCGCGAGCTTTTACTTCTTGAATCTGATATGAAATGTACAAGTTATGTAGCTATATAAGCCCATACGTCAAACATTATAATGACCCCAGTTAAACAATGATTAAGCAAGAATTTACGTGTGTGTAATACCACATGGAATCTTGGTATTTGAAGCAATGATGTAAAAATACTTTACACTTGCAGTATTTAAGCACTTAAGTGGAGTATCTGTACTTTACTTAGGGAATTTATCTTTTTCTATTTTTTTATCTACTTTCTCTACTACCATTATCTACTATCTACTACCATGACTCGATGACCCTGGCCATGAGTCGGAGGATTATTATTATTATTCATTTATTAAAACAGCATTTGTTATTACTTTTAACACAGGAGTAGATTAATTTATCAAATACACATTCAACATCGGATACATTTATACTTTTCCTCAAGCGTAGTTTTTTCTAATGGGCAGATTTTGCCTATCTGCCCGCGTCTTTTTACTAATCTCTACTTTTACTCGAGTATTGTGGTGCTTTACCCACTGCCAGACACAGAGCGCTGTATACGGAGGCTTGTCTTGGTGGTAAATTAGGGCAACACTTTCTCTGCATAGAAAAAGTGTGGCAAAGATGGGAGGTTGAGCCAATCTATATTTACTGTAACAACGGATTCATCCCCGGCAAGCGAGCGAGAAGGAAAAGAAGAAGGAGAGAGAGTGAGAGAGATTCTTGTCAGCCTGGTGTATCTTCAAATGAGATCAGTGCTTATTGACTGAACTCTCTTATCTTTAATCTGAGGGGTAAATTGCCTCGGTAGCTGCTTCTCTTCACACTCTCCCTTTCTTCCACTACTGACTCCCCTCTTTATGATCCCATCAGACGCAGCAGGAACAGATGCTATTTACTAGTGGGAGTGATTTTGTGTGAATGTGTGTGTGTCTGCGAGAGAGAGAGAGAGAAAGAGAGAGAGAGAGAGAGAGAGAAAAGAGATGTGTGTGTTCTTTTTTTTTTACGTATATTTTCACTCATGCTTGCTGCACGTCAGTGTGTACATGTGTACGTTATTGATATACTTTGAAACACCATTTTAAAGGTGCTTTCAGATGTAACACACGTGAATCTAACGCGACCGTCGGAAGGTTTTTGATCTTTTGATCTGCATGTTTATCCTTACGATCTGAATGTTTTTGCTGTAACATCACGCCGTGGATGCGGTGCAGATGGGTAGCTCTGCTCCACCATGATGCTGGACTCTACCGGCCCAGGCTGACCTGCGGCTGCCTGATTCCTTCTCCATTACACTCGCAGCTGAGCTGAGCCGAGCTAAATCGGCACATTGGGAATGGAGAAATCCTCAAAGCAGAGCCGAAAAAAGATTAGAAAACATAAACAGGAGTATAAGAGACTAAAGGACCATATCAGTAGCAGAGGGCCAGACGAGATTACATTTAAGATTATTTATTTATTTAGTTTATTATGTTATATTTTATGGATTCAAATCCTTCTAAGCCTGCAACCTCCCATGTGATTCTTGTATAACTTAATGAAAACAAAGCCTGAGTTGTTTGTGAGTATGTTTGTTTTGGTATGACCGAGTATGGTTTGGGTAGAATTCATCAAATGAAAATGCTTTCTTTTTTGCTCTGTATTTTGAAAAGATTATTCTTGTGAATAGATAAAAAAAGAGGGTATCCAAGAGGAGCAGTGGCTACTTTAAATCATGTAAAACATATCGTGTTTGGTTTTGTGGTACACAGTGGGTTCTTTACCGTCATTTCGTTGTTTTCACTGTGATATAGAATTGTCTAACTTTTTAATCTTTCTCTCAGGACATGGAAGATTAAGCTCTAATTTATCCTGGATTTCCCTCGACCACCATATCAACAAAAGCACATTACATTGATCTCCTCCATATACCTCTCACCAAGGTTTTACTGATTGAGGTTATTTTGTAATATTTGTATCCAACGCTCACGAGCTGAAAGTTCCTTTGTTTCCTCCGGATGAAACAATCATTTCAAAACAAATCAGGGTTGTGTTTTCTCCATCGCTTCCCCTGATATCGTGGGTGCCTTTGTGCGACCAGCTTCTTGGGGCCAAAACAGAACGCACTTATCCATCCAAGAGCCATAGGCTCTTTGTTATGGAAATCAATGCTACAAAGCACCAACTTTGGCACCAGCATCGTGTCTATAGAGAAGTGTGTGCCTTTAACAGCAAACATTTAAGTTTATTTTCCCAAATGTTAAATAAGCGACACAACTGGCACGACGCAGAATCACCCAGAAATACATAATGCATCCACCCAAACAAAGGACTGTAAGTGGTGCAGCTTTTCTGTCTTTTACAGGCACAAAATCTTGGTGCGCCACCATTGTAAATATGGACAAATACTGTTTCAGTCATTTGAGGCTACAAGCGGCAATCAATTCTGAGTGAATCAACTTCCAAATAAAAGTCACACAACACCTCTCAGGTACAACCCATAATAATGAAACTCTAATGTGATTAAGGAAAATTATGGCAATAAAATTTTACTGCAGATTTTACAGACTGTGTCAGGTATTAGCTGTGTAAAGGCAGGAACATTTATCACATCAAGGATAAATGAGACTGACCAGCCAATATCTGATTTTCAGCGCCGAACAAAATCAGCGCCGTTTTTTTTTTTTCTTTTTTGTTTAAATGTAATACAGAGCATTTCGGCAAGAATGTCAGCTTGACCTTTCAGCACTCCATGACCTGCTCAGGTGAAACGCTACTTTGTAACGCAGTAAAATCGTATCATAATTGACAGCCTGTTCCTATCCTTCTTCACGCAGACACCAAAATGAAAACTAAAGGCGAAGTTTGATATCATGAGGAATCTCCTAATACATAACATTGATTTATTGGTTTTATTTCCATCACTAATTCCTTCAGTCGTAGCCAAACTGACTGGTCGAAATGTCTTTGCAGTGGAATTTCAGACAATCCTGTCTCTTCATCGCATAAATCTTTTCAGCGAACGAGCACAGCTGTGTTATTTGCAGCAGAGCAATTTGTTTCAGCCTGGTTATCATTTAACTGATAAAGTTATTCCCTCCTGGTCAAGTAATGCTGAGGGGTACTAGGTTGTTAAAATGTTTTCTTGTTTTTGTTTAAATAAATGCATAGCAAGTGTGTGGCTATTATATGGTATGTACAAGATGTGAAGAGCAACGTCCTCTTTAAAAACCATTCAGCAGTGATGGGACACCTCCCGTCTCTGTAACACACTGTGGCCCATTGTGCACACTGCAATTCCTCATCCTCCAGAGTTCACGTGCTGTAATATATCACTCTTCCTCTCACTTTCTGTGTTTCATAATGCATCACTTCCGTTTATTTTGTTTGCAGTTGCACCTCCTTCAGGATGAAGAGCATTAAATCCCATTAAGCCAGTCTGATACTTAGCTCCAGTTATCAGCTCGCTTAAAATCAAGCCGATTCCCTCTGGGGTGGAATGACTGTATCATTTACTTAATAAATCCAATCTGAAATGTGCGGCTCAAACTGCAATTGCTGAGCATTGCTGCCCTTAATGTATACGGGGAGTGGGGGGGATAACTAATTTAAACAATAAAGGCAGGGGGAAATTAGATGCAATTAAAATGAGCAAAAAGGCCACCCAAAAGGAGCTGAGTAAGAAACCAACAAAACACAGAGCAAAGACTTATTGTCTCTTTCGATTCTTTCCACACTTTTTCACACTTTCAGCAGTACAGACATTTCAACGCAAAAAGGTTCAGCTCACACAAAATGTAACAAAATGCATTTTCGCACCCCAAAACAAATACATTGCATCAATTGATAACTTCAAATGAGGAAGTGACTCGTGAAACAGTCTTGAGTTTCAGTCTCACATTTGCCACCTGGTTGCGTTTTGTTTTTAGTTTTCCACAAGAAGGATGGAGATGTTTATTTAGTGATTTTATTTGCTGTTGTTGTTTTTTGTTTTTCTTTTTTTGCTGGGGACGTGTCTCCCTCTTTTCTAGTAGGGAGTGAAGCGACTGCACCCTCCTCTGTAAAGGCTAGTCTGCAACATCAAAGATGAAAAAGTCCCAATCAGTACTCAGCGTAGGAACCTTGGCTCATGTTGCTAATATTAAATGAATTTCTCTCTTTCCTCCATAGAAATGTTCCTCCCTTTTTCTGATATTCTACTCATTGTTTGAGAACGACACTGCATTTGATGGAGAACTTGTTGAAATGAAAGAATCAAATGTATTCTACAGAATGACCACGACTATTTATTGAATGACACTATTTATCAAATTTAATTACAAAACTAATTTAAAACATTTTAAGATGTCTCGCCTACTTCTACTGTACATTTCTGATGTTTCTACTGTTGTGGGCTCACTTAAAAGTGCAAGAGAAAATTCCAGATTCAAAGTTGGGGGAGAAAGGCAGCGCCTGGGGCAACTAGCATTATATCGAATACGATGAGACAACAATCTCTCACAGCGGAAATACTCGCATTGGAAGCTCACTGGGTGATTCCCAAAATCACCATTCAGAAGAGAAAGACATAATTTGAGAGAAGGGAGTTTGGGCCGGCTGATACACACAAACTGTGAGTTGACATTACAGGCCGGATTTATCCTTACTTATACCAGACTATCCACTTATCTCTCTGTAAATCCACTATCAAAACCATCATACAGTGGATGTGAACTGTATGTGCAGAGCTATCACCACGTATAAACCTCGACATTCCAGCAGAGCAAACCCAACAAATCTACACATAAAAATTGAAGTGCGTAATAACTAGAAATTCTCTCAAATGAACTTCTGATACTTCTATCTTTCCTCAGAGCACCTGAAGCCCACACTTCGCCATACCTAATATGCTTTAATCTGCTCCCTGTGGCTGATAACAGAACAAACCCCCTTTACAAGGAGGGAGATCATAAATATCCAGACACTAACGAGCAGAGAGACCTTGGTTATATCACATCGTGACACCGCCAACATATTCCAATTGTGAAATAATATTCTTTAGATTGTATACGTTTGATTCATTATTTAAACTGATATAACAATTAGCGTTACCTCGATTTAAACACAGGAAAACCTGTAGCAGCTTCATCTGCTATTATACTACAAAGCCTTTTTAGCTCATCTCAAACCATGCACCAATGAGACCCTACACCTATACTTGTGTTTGTGAACAGTAATAAAAGTTATTATTTGCCTGTTAACCGTAATATACAGTATATTAGACATCTATCGTAGACACTGTAAACATTTTTTTGTGTGAATCTTACAGGAAGTCAATGGACCATATCCATTCAGAGACTTGTTTAATTAACAATGTAAGCATTTTAATCGCTGATACAATGAAGATGCCTTTGGATTATTATTTGAAATGTATGATTTGATGACAGCAACGTGCTAAATGTGTTTTAATGCAATTCTTTATTCACAATGCCAGATGGACCACTGGCTTCCTCTTTTTTTTAAACATTCCTTCCAGAAACATCCAACTTGTCTTGAGGTTCATAAATCATATCAGAATTTACCTCAGCCTTCACTTTTATTCTGCTGAGATACAAACTGTTGTTCTCCGACTAAGCCTAAAAAAGTTTCCTTTACCTGAACTTTCCGAGCCTTTCAAAGCATTTTTATTTAACTTTGGCCTTTTTTGGCAGGTTCTGCGACTTATGTATTGTCGTTGAAACTTGTTATGCGTTTGTCGTTATTTGAAAAACAGTCAAAGATAGATTGTCTGCAAGAGGACATCTACTGAAAATAATAATATATAAAAGCCATCTCCAACTCAACGTGTTCGACTGTGCAACAGACTCGGATTCAACAGAAAGTCACAGCTCTGCAAAAGTGCAACAACCTCAGTCTGACCAACCAGCCAATTTTGGTTGGGACAGATCCAACAAGTCATTACAACTGTTTGTTTCCTGAGCAAAGCAAGAGCATTTGCCCGTGCTCACCGAGAGCTCTCTCTCTCTTTCTCTCATGCTAAAAATTGACATAAAATACATTTTTATATTGCAGAATTATCTCTAATGTTTGATTACTAAAGATTATGATAATTATTTGTAAATTTATTTTTCTGCTTTCTCCTCCATTGGTTCCAATTGACTTAGTAACCCAAATTTGGCATTGCTGTCATTCAAAACCCATTAATTAGGAATTTGATAATTCTCAAAAGTAAATTTCTTTCACTCCATTCTATTATTTCGGTTAATTTGTGCTCATAATCTCATGCCAACATTCCATTCTACTTGTGTGTTTGTGTTGTGTGTGTAATAAATAGATATTCACTTATTATGCCAAGTTGGTGGTTTACTTTGTGCGGAGAGAGAAATCCCTGAATGGTAAAATAAACTTCCTTCAGACTTATTGACTGATTAAATTATGCATAAGAATACATTTGAATAGTTGGTGGGGCTGAGAGGTAATTATTACTTCACTGGTTTCCCAACAACAACCTGTTTTGCTTCATCTACACACCATAACAAATAATCACAACCACTTACTTATCAGTAAAAGCAAAACTGGGACGGAAACAGCCTCTATATATATTAGGTCAACAAAATCTCAACAGCGGAACGTTGTTCTGGTCCTCTGAAAAAATTTAAGTGCTACCCGTTTGCTCATTTAATCCACTAAGACAATATTGGACAATAATAGCTCCCTGTTTTCATACACCCGCTAACCCTGCATGCTGACATCTGAACATCCTCTACAACAGAACATCATCTACAACAGAAAAGTCACACTAGCTCCGAACACATTAACCTCTCTCCCTCCAAAACTCAGCATAACCTCACAATTATTCACCCTTGCAGCCTCTTGTAATAATATAAATGAAGGAAACTGGGAGGGGACGGCTGAAGCTAACCCATCATTCAGTCTAGAATAAGTAAGAACTTATTAACTTATTTAGAATAGTTTTAGATTTATCATAAATAGTTTTGACTGAAGTTCACTAGATGAGAAATCATTTTTAGATTATTCTAGGGAATGGAATTCAGTTCTACCGCGTGAGACGTGTCTTACATGTGGGGAAAAAGGGAGGACAATTTTGAAGAAAAGACAAGAAGGTATAGAATAATATGGAAGAAAGTACAGGCCACTGTTTGAATTAAGTAAATGAAGAGGAAACAATGGTCATAATTAATGAAGGCTTTTAGCTAGCAGCTGCATGGCGGAGGGTGGGGTTGTTTTTGGGGATACACATGGAGATGGTGGGTTGTTCGATTTCCACCACTAAAAGCATGACGGCATTCAACATCAACCCTCATCTGTCTGTAGTTCAAGCTGCTGCACCTAGAAGTATTTCTCTTTGTTTCTCTGTCTCCTTCTCATCGTTTTCCTTCTCTTGTGGCCTATCTTTTTCTGGTCTTTCTCCTTTGCTTGGTTACTTTAATCTCCCACAGCACATCAGAGTAGCTATTCGATGAGGTGAGGTGCTATGTTCTCGCTTTTGGATTGCTTTTTTTTTTTTTCATCTTTGATGTTAGCTGCAAAGCTAGCTAAAAACAAACATTAACCATTTGACTATCTCCCCTTGCAAAATTTTTAGAGACTGTTTCCTCCACATGGGGAGGGCTTCACTGTCTCAGTTGTATTTCAAGCAACTAGCTTCAGGCCAATGAAATTGAATGGGGATTTTGAGGGAAAGGCAACATCCCTTTTTCATTTACTGAAGTGGCAAAGACTCATATTAACCATAAAATTGCACTCTCACAGAGGACAACACAATTCATAAGAACAACAAGATCAAGCTGAGCCTCCATGCAGACCAAATATTTACAACCTACCTTCACACTGAGTGTCCTTTCAGTCATGTTAACTCACAAATAACATGTTAACTTTTTGGTTTGTAGAAATAGTTCAGTTTGGATGTAATCATTCTAAAAAGGTGAATTTGAATGACTCAGCATTGTTGTATTCAGATGCTGGGGTCATACATTATCAAGAAAGGACAACAGCAGCACATTGGTAGCCTGGATGTAACGTTTCTTACATTAGACCAGCACTCACCGTAAGATAAGGGAAAAGACTTACCATAGTGCCCACACTGTATGTGGCTGCTGGGCCAATTGTGTGGTGATATGGGTCTGCTGTTGCATAGACTCTGCCGTAACTAAAGAATAAAAAAAAAAAAAATGCAGATTTTATTTTTTCATTCATACAGTATCTGTGTGTCTGTCTGTATATTTTTTTCTTTTCTATATGTGTATTCAATAACTCAGATGAAACCAAACATACAAGATGCAAAGACCAGGGTGCAACATGTATTAACCACTGAATTATAAAAAAACAGAACAAAAAACCCCGCCAGGTTTTCTGAAATAAAGATCATAACTGAATTAGACCAGGCTGTCCACTGCGCACTGTGCCAAGGGAAAGATTAGGAAATAGTTACTGTCTGTATCCACCGAAAGTCCCTCGATATCCAAGTTTTTACGGAGAGAGTAAGAATTTACAAATGAGAGAATATGTCAGCTGCAACTTCACAAAATTAGCCACGACTATTATCTTTGTTACCGACAAATTTGAAAGATTACAGGGGTTTGATCTTTTAGGCACAAAAATGAGAAATACGAACAAATGATATTTAACAGCTAAACCACACCATAAAAAAACCCCAAAAGTAAGTTATAGCGGCAACTTGAAAATGCTGATTGACTCTGTGTATATACTTTTCCATGCTCCAAATATGGCTTGTAAGTACTGTTGATGGAATGGTGACACATTTTTCCTTCCTCATGAATTGCTTCATGAAGTCGTGCAAAATCATGAAACAATTAACTCTCATAAAAGGGTAGAAAAATATTCACTAACTGCACCCATAGAAATATTGGAGTTGCTGGGTTTGACCGAACAGCTGTGATAACACGTGGGGATTGTCAGCCAAATACAATGAGTGTGTATGAGACACATAAGGCACAGGATCATGAAGTTTAACTGTGGTCTGGAGGAGAGATCTATAATGATTTCCTCCTCTCATTCACACTAAGGATAGACCTATGAGATAAAAATGCAATTGATGTCTTCCTATAAATGTTAGTTGTAAAGGTGAAAGTGCGTGTTCGCAATGATTTGTTTTACCCGTTCCAATTTATGAGAAAAGGGCCAAGTGTTTTATCTTACAGGTGATAGAGAATGGACAGGATAAAAGTAACATTGGCCAACAAGGCAAAAGGGTGCGGAAGACAGGAAACAGAAGTGGGTGGAGTGATAAAAAGAGGACATGGCTAAAATGATTCATATGAAAAAGAATGTTTAAGGTGCAGGACACAGGGAGAAGGAAGAAAGTCGTAATGATGAACAAGTTTGTATTTCCCTCCTATACTTTCCCACACTTCTTCCTCTCCTCTGTCACTCTCTCTTCCTTTCGTCTGGGTTCCCCCCGGCTGCCATCTCCATCCCCACTGTATCTCTCTCTGTCTGCCTCCTGAGGCTTATTCCCAGTCTTTTCACCAGCACTGGCTTGGAACTAATCCTCTTCTTTACTGTCTATTTTTTCTCCTCCAACACCTACAGTAGAGCCCTCTCTCTTCAATGCCATACTGCTTTATTTATATTCCTCTCTTCCTCCCTTGTTTGTTTATTTACCTCTTCTGAAACCAAAGGTAAGCCAACAGAGGTCTGTAGGGCAAAGATAAGACGCCGCACGGGTTCACTACTATGTGTTAGGACTACCAGAGGAAGAAGGCCAAAGTAAAGGACAGAAATGTGTGTGTGTGTGTGTGTTCAGAGGAGAGGAGAGAAAATGATGGGGGAGGACATGGTTGGATCTTCTGGGTCAGTGCTGATTGCTTTGAAATTTTTGTTTCCTATTGCCTGATCTAAGCAGTGGAAGTCTACACTACTGTAAAAAGTCTTTGTATCCTAGAGTAACAGTCTAAAGACATAGTCTGTCAGTCAAAGGCTCAGCCATTCTCCGTAAGACTTATCCCACATAAATAAAACCTCCCCAAGCCTATCCTCCATCCTCTGCACCATTTCCTCGTAACTCCTCATCGCTGCTCAGCTTTCCCTTGTAATTATAAGGATTTAAAAAATAGAATAAGCACACTTTGACGTTGACCTTTTGGCTTGCACAAAGCAAATTTTTTTAATTCACGCAGTACAACATATAAAGTATGGAATATCACGCTCTGGCGTGACTTGACTGAAGACACCTCTGTTCATGCCTTAAGGCAGGTGACCTGTGATGGCGTATGTGAAGCCCCGCCTGCTTCCAGATGGTGACACTACAAACACCAGGTAAAAATCTGTGCGAGGGCCCATCTCTAGGCTTTCAAAAGAACTCAGCACCAAGTTGGAAGAAAACACACTCCTGAGTGTAGCGGGGTTCCAGCAGCAGGGGGACACTGCTGCTCCTAGGCATGATGGCGTCTGTAGTGCCACTCAGGCTGTTACAGATGCCAGCTTTCAACGCTCGACGTGATTTCATTGGCTGTGTGCATCACTTCACCTCTAGAGGCTGACGATAACTCATTCATGTATGTTATCTCTCCTCCCTGGGAGGGAACCTGGTTTGCTACGTCAGGGCTCCACTATAGAGAGGGTGTCTTTTTGCAAAGTGGTGTCCTCAGATGCCTAGCTGAGGGGGTGGTGGGCGTCGTCTTTAATGGAGCGAGGCCAGACGCTCACCCTTTTGCCATGTGGTTAAACCCATCATGGGACCGTCATGGGACTTGGCCTTGATGCTTGAGGCTCTATGTGGTTGATCATTTCAGATGACTGAGTCAGTGGAAATATGAAAGCGAGTGGGTGAACCACTGCACCCTGTTGTGCACAGTTCACTTCGCACTGCTCCAAGGTTAGATTATGCCCAAAATCAGGGTATTTGCCTAGGATTATCCCTGCAGTTTATACTTCCATGGCTCTTGGGCATTGTTTATAAGGGTGTTGGTGAAATCTGTGCTGCAGCCATTTGGTCGCCCCGCTGTGCAGCCGGGATGAAGAGAGGCTGTCGAACTGAAGGACGACCATGTTGACAGATTTATATATGTGCAGATAGGGCCTCACATACACCGTCACAGGGCACCTGTCTTAAGGCGAGAATAGAGGTGTCTTCAGTAGGGTCAGATGGGGGCACGATATCCCATACTTTATGTGTTGTAGCTCGTGCCTCTCCCTCAGGGAACACAAGTTATAGCCATAACATTTTGTTCAGTTTGTAAGCAGGTGATCATACTTTTTTTACTTCAGCCAAAACAAAAGCGATACCCAGAGCAATCAAAGTCAATCAGAGTTTACCTGTGTGTTCTTGCTCTGTGCAGGTTCTGTATTATTGATCACATAACAAAGATATGCAGACTCTATGTACATTTGTTGCTGAGTCACCATCAGATGGTTGTGAAGCCGTAAGAGGAGCAAAAACATCCCAACACCAAAACATTTTGGGACAAGAACGACTGTGTTTGTAAGCCTAACATCCCCAGCAACAACTGCCAGTGTAAAACAATTTAAAACCAATTAAGCCAAATGAAAAATGCAATGTAACAAAATGTCAAACACCAGTTCTGACTCCAGAAGACCGCCTTAAAATTACACAGATTCAAGATTGAACTCAAGAGGGTGAAGAGGGACATGTGCTACTACAAGAGAACGAATAATGGCCAAAGCCATGGTGAGAGAGAAAAAATGAATGAAATAAGTCTTTTGGAGAGCGACTAGCCTCCTTACCTGCTCTCCTCTCCTCCTCCGCTATGTTCATAATTCCCCCTCGTGCTGTGCCTGCTCTTTCTCCTCTGATAAATCTTACATTATCTGAGGCCTACAGGCTCCAGCTGCAGCTCTTTCTTATCGGCGCTGACATGCTCAATCTCCTTAAGATTAGCTCCCCGAGCAACATCATAAACACACACACCTAGACAGTGGGTACGCGCACATGCATGCACGCACATACACACATTATGTTTTCTATAAGAACGTATCACCTGATCTAAAGAAATCACTCGAAGATTTTCAGGGCCCCAGAGCACCAAAGACTGCTCTACACGGAGAAGAGCAAGGACACCAACAAGACCCCTGAAGTTTATGGATTATAGGTGAAGGGTTGACATGGCGCTACAAGGGAAATGACAAGTGAAAGACAGAGCGGCTCAAACTCCTTCCTCCTGGCTCGGCTCTCTTTGTGGGCATCATTCACGAAGACCTTAAGATCAGACCCGATTTCCACATGGGCGTACTCAAATTAGGATTTTTGAAAATATTTTCCCATGTTGCCTGGCAAGAACATTTCCAGCTGGGATCTGCTCATTTGGTGATCAAGTAAAACGCAACTAATTTTAGAATATATTTTCTAATTATTTTTTATGTACTTAACACTTTGTTTGTGCACAACATATCAAACCAGTATTATGATTTGCTTGACATTAGATATCCAGTGGCATAAAATAAGTCATATGATATCTGGAGTGAGTTCTTAGTGATGGATCTTTTTTGTTCTGATCTGTTTTGCCTGAGTTTGTACAGAGCAAAGTAAAGATTACAGTCAAGTCATGAATGACATTACAAGGAAATATCAAAATAATGCCGGCGTACCTGTCACTGTAGGCGGCTGCAGCAGTGGCAGCTGGCTGAGCATATCTGTAAGCTGCATAGCCTCCCTGAGGAGAGAGAGGCAAATTCAGTGTCTCCTATGTACAGAAACTTCAGCAGGCGCAGAGCAGTACATTTGGCTGAAGTGTTTGGTCAAATGCTGAACACACAAAACACCGGCCTACAGCTGTTAAATACCATGTCGCATTCTAGATTGGGAAAAAAGAGAGGAGTAAAAAGAAATACATAGAAATAAATATTGACTTACATATATTTCTGCCCCATAAAAGCCATCCTGGTAGACCACACTGTTGGCAAAGGACATTAAACGTTAGCTAAAAATATGTTTGTTGAATAAACCTGGAAGGGCAGCATAAACGCAATAATGTTTTGAGCGTTAGATACTTTTAACTAAAGAAATATGCCTTGATGTAAACACACTTTTTAAAACTCATAATATATGGCATGGCATGTACAATTGTTTCACATAGCCTTGCTGCTTTTTATCACTATGCCAAGAATTGCAAGCAGGTTGTCATCATTGCTAGCTAGCTACACAGCAAAAAGAAGTCAGTTTTCAAAATGAAAAGCAACATGACATCAACAACCTGAAAAACGTCTCATTCAATAGGCACATTTGACCGTTAATGGAGAATTTTAGGTATTCCATTTATTTTAACACTTTAAATGTGTAATTTAACATAGTCTGTAGCTAGCTAGGAGGGTTGACTCTGCTGCCATCGTCAACAAAGCCATGCTAGTGTTGGGCTAATGCAGAGAAATCAAAAAGGGACTATTTTTACTTGTGAAAGCTGTTAAAGGCTACTAACTTTTACTAAATGAGTGTATTTGCTGTATTTAGTAGTAACTTGTCCACAAATACAGTTGGAAAAATTAACTGACAAATGTTGGCAGTAAATACTTAATATAGAATCAACTTTCTGTCTGATACAATCCATATTATTGATGACAACTCATTACTTGGAAAATGTATTTTATAGACGTTATAGTTGGTGTGTAATGTTATTAATAAGCAATTGATTTGATATCCATTCTAAGCAAATAAGATTGTCCCCGTTCATGCTATGCATGTGACAATTTATTCTTTTTTACTTTTTCTCATGTTCTCTCTTTTTCTTTCATCGCCTCCCTCCCCCTTCTTGTTCTCTAGATCTCCTGCTCTTTCTTAAGCGGGCCCATTGGAGTGTGCAGGGCAGGTCAAGGCAGTCCATTCACAAACGAATAAAGAATGACACATTAGAAAAAAGAGAGACAAATTTGGCCATTCTGGAATCAAAGAGCAATTTTCCGCTCTATTAGAAGGCAGCTCTTTTGTTTTCCACTCGCCATTCTTATATTACAACGTGTGTGTGTGTGTGTGTCTGAGTATGTACACATTCGTGTGTGCGGCTGTGTGTGGACTTTCGGTTCACAGTATGAGTAATGCTGTGAATTAAATTTGTGCAGTGTCGTGTTTTCAGTCTTGGAGACCTGTCAATCGGTGTTTATTTGATTATGTGCAGTTGTCTTGGTTGGATGTGTGCGTGTTTGTGTGTGTGTGTGAGAGTGAGTGAGTGAGAGTAGGCAGGCACTCACGCTCCGTATGTGGGGATGGGTGGCGGAGGAGGTGCAGCTCGGAACGTATTATAGACGGCACGACCCCTCCCTCTCAAATGGGCTCCCCTATACGCCACTGCTGCTCCTGTGCTGGGGTATGGAAACCCCGTGACTGCAGAGACGTAGAAGAGACGAAGGAACAGTGCAGATAGAGGAAGAGTTAGGATAACGGTGCTACTTCATTACGTCTAAACATTTTTAAGAACCTTAACAGATGGCTTAGTAAAGCATATTACATGAAGGTGCTTAGCTTGGGGTTATGATTTGACATTAATTATGTACATCCTGTGAAGCATTGTGTGTGCAGATCCTCTACAGTAATGCTTGATGTTCAATATGCATCATCTACAAAAATCATGGAAGCAGTAAACTTTTGTCATATCAGCAGTGCATTTACAGTGACAAATGTAAATAGAAAGTGGAGCAGTATTCTCTGGCCATCATAAGATAAATCATACGTAAAATGTGAACGTTGTAAATTTTTGCTTTTATGTCTACATTACTTACAGATTTTCATTTTAGTCCGAACATTGACCCCTGTTTGTTACTCAAGCTTACTCAATGACATACAGTATGTGAGCAAGTATGTGAGTGCTACTAGAGCAAGTATAGGCTGGGAGAGTATGAATAACATGCATCACAGTAGAAACCTGGAACGTGTCCGAAGTCTATATTTATAACAGGCAAATACAGTTGTAGACTCTCTTTTCATAAAATGATTGTATAAAAACTTGTTCTAAACTTGCTAATATTTGGACCGCTTGAAACGCACAAGTTGTTGTTGGCAATACATCAAATGAAATTGCTTTCAATAAAAAAAGAAGAAAAAAAAAGAAGATGATTTTTACTCAAATGGGAGACGTCCAAAATGAACATGCGGATTTAGAAAATCATTCTCCATATCTAAATCGAGCAAAATACTGTGAGTGTCAAAGAGACAGATGACTCTATCTGAAGTTTCATTGTCTGAATGGCACAATGAAGGTTTGGTGAATTTGTGACAGAGCTATGAAGTTTTAACAACTTTGCAGTTGGAAATGGGCTCATCCGTACACATCATCCGGGCCTGACATCAGCCTTGACCTATAAAATGACCAGATTTCCTTTACTATTCAAGCAGTGCCATCGAATACTAGACATTCTGACAGTCCGCTGTAGTAAAAAGACAAATATTGGAGCAGATCCACCATGAAATAGAAAATATATATGGAAGACCGTAATAGTATGAGACAAACCGCAATTCTGTGCCATTCTTCTCGCTTTTGTGCAGTGAAATTCAGGATATGTCACCAAAAGGCCAAATTGGCACAGGCAAGTGAAAAAAAAGCTAAACCTTTGAGCCCCTGTTGGAAATGTATCTTTGCTAACAGTGAGGCTCAGCTCTTCCTGTTACGAAAATAGACAGGGACAGCCATTTTCCCATTAGGATGCTTAAACTGTGGGCCAATTTGAGGAAGATTTGAGGAGGCTTACTCTGAAACTACATCAACTTGCACTGACTTCACATTACTACTAGGATGGTTATAATGACTCCAGTGCTCGTGCCTTGGATAAGAGCAATGGCAGACAGTGCGACTTAACACACAGACCAAATGTTTTCAGGGTGGGGTAAAGTTGAGTAGCTGGACTAAACCGCCCTAAAATTCACCATTTGCACATTGTGGATGTATTTCCGCTTTCTGCACTGCCTGTCTGTTTACTTCCCGTCAACGCGAGACTAACGTTAACTTCGCCTCCAAACCGATCTCCACACAGTGCCTTCTCGTCATTAAATCAATTACTTCACTTTCACATTGAACTTTGTATATATTGAGATAATATTTACCCTTAGTTTTTGTATCTGTTTTTGTGTCTTTTCTAAATTTTTTTTTAGCATTTTCTGTTTTTATAATCACCTCAGTGTCTTTAAACAGTGAGATTAACTAGGCTAT
>OMNV01009770.1:18447-70100 GCA_900303265.1 Brotula barbata | reverse complement strand
TTCACATTATTTTTATGGAAGCATTTTTTTTTTTTTTTTTTGTACATTGCTATTCTATTATGTACACATACCCACGCACAGGCACACACACGCACACACACTCTCTGTCTCATATATACACTTGCATACACACATGGTTGCATTTATGCTCTCTACCCCACAATCTGCTTCATGTGGAGCTAGCTGTTTAGGCTGAGAGAGAGAGAGGGGGTCCTGAGACAAACAGGATGTCTAGAGGTGTTTGGAGGCTCACAGGGCAGAGAGACACAGTTTTATAGTGTGTCTGCATATCAAAATACTAATTTTTAATAACTAAATATGTTCATATGTCTTGTGTATCCTTAACTTTTCATATCAAGTCAGGTGGTTCCAGCGTGCTCCTCAGTAAATCTCCGTGTATGGGCCCTGTTGTTGCAGCACTAAATGCCTGCACGTCTGACGGAGTACTTGAGGCAAAAACATACGTGTTGCCATGACAGCCGTCTAGCCTGCCCCCCACCCCCTCCGGCCTTTTGTTACTTTCTGTCACGAAGGGCGATTTAGCCTCCTGGTGCACACGCAGAGGGACGAAGATTTAGAGAAATTACTTAAACAGTGACCAGGCAGAGGAAGAGATAGAACACAAACACGATTAAAAGATGAGCAAAACAAATGGAAATTAAAGGGAAGCGGGGAAATGACCATGCTGACATGCTCCCCAGTGCAGGTGGAGGAAGGTTAGGAGCTTTTCCTCTCCCCTCTTCCCCTTCTGTCTCAGAGGGGTCTTAACGCCGCTGATGTCTAAACCATGAGTGTGTGTCATCCTTTAGACGTGGCGGTGGGCTGTCCGTTTGGCGGAGAGGAGCGCGGAGGCAGGGTATTGATCTATAACGGTAACAGAGACGTGACCACGCAAGGCCTTGCGCTGAGCCAAGAGTTACGAGCAGCCTGGAACCCCAGTAGCAGCCTACCGGGATACGGATTCACTCTCAGGGGAGGCCAAGACCTGGACAACAACCAGTACCCTGGTAAATACTCACACACAAATCTAACCTCCTCCATTCACCTCACCCCCATCCTCTGTTATCATCAAAATTCCTTCTCTGTCTCACACTCCTTTCTTCCTCTACTTTTCCTCCAGTGTTGCTCCTCGGGGCCTCCCTCCTCTTCCCTCTTGACCTCCACACTGTTCCCCCCATACACTCCTCCACTGCCATCTCCACGTTCCCCCTGTATTGCTTTCCTCCTGTTTTCTGGTAAAGTCATCAGTCAGATGATGGGGGTATGGGGATGAGTGCCAGTGAAGTGCTGCCATATTCGGTCCCGGGGGTTTGTCATATTTGAGTTAGAGAGAAAACACAAGTGAGCGACTTTGAGGAAAAGAAAGTGAAAGAAAAAGTATCATACATCAACCGCGTGTTCAGTCCGTCTGCCAGAATTTCCAGCCAAGAATAAAACACCCAAGTAGACGAACATGCCCAGAATTCAATCAAATTACATTCTGCGGCTCTCTACTGACACAATCTGATACCAGTTCACTGTACCTGACCCCTCTCCAGATTTTACAAGTTTTTAAAACTGCGCTAGAACCAGAAGAGGCCTAAAGAGGGGAAGACTTTTAAAATGTGTGAGGCTGTTTATATAAAGACAACATGGGACCAATGTCTGCTGTAGAAAAGTCATTTCAAAGAAAGCAGGTCTGTAAAACTACTTTTTTATTAGGCTATTTTATCCCTAATTTGGAGCCATTGGACTCCCGACTCCCACAGATTAAACTGAAAGGCAGAATTAGTTTAGTTTTTCATTTTCCTTTCTTCTCTCAGCCCTCACTCCCCTGCTCCTTTCCTTTTTATTCTGCTGTAATAACAGATTTGTTCATTCCACAAACAGGATATCTGGACACACACACACACACACACACACACACACATACGCAAATACAAGTGCACATGCATGACCTGTGATCGGTTTCTCTAGCTCCAAGAAAGTGTGTGTTGAGTGTGTGCCAGGCTCCAGCTCAAAGCTAGACCCTGTGCAAATGAGAGATGTTGAATTAAAACAGCATACTGTAATAACACAAACACACACACGGAGGGGTTGAAATCTAGGCTGGTGGAGGCCACTTGGGAAAGTTCTGGAGGTGGAAGCAGGGGTAGAAACTCATGGGTGGCAGAACCATCAGCCAACATATACAGACACACACACACACACACACACCGTATAAACACACACACACAAAAGTGCAGCGTTTGTGTCGTCTGTCATTAGAGAGCTGGCAGACGGAAGTGAGACAAACACACATGGCGTGTCATTAGCAGGGTAGTAAAGTCACACTGTTCAAAGGAGCCAGAGATGTTTGATCAGCATTATGAGAGGACTACACGGGCGTCTGGAAGGTCTGGTTAGAGCCGCCATGTGCTCCCGTTAATATTAAACATCAATACGCAAAGAGAGTGAGAGGATTAAGATTAATGCACGCAGCCTTTCTTCCATCACGTAGCAGAAACAGTCGGAAGTTGATAAAAGATACACGAGGGAAAAGATGTACAGAAGCCAAACTGACACCCACAAGGCCGTAGATCACAAACAGCCACTACAACAATCAGCCCGCCGGGTCAGATGCACAAAAAGTGGCGGTACCAGAAAAAAAATGGAGGAAAATTTTAAGCCCGGACATGCATTTATTCATTTTTATTTCATATAGACGCTATAAAGTCAAATATAAGATACAGCACCATGTGCTATGATTTAAGCGTTCGTAGGGAGAAAGCTAATTTACAACAGCTGTCCATAGGAGACCGTATTCTTATATAGAAAAATGCAATGCCAGGAAAGCATAACATACAATAGAGTAAGATATATGATAAAAATAAATAAATGAAAAATGAGAAATTGAGCAGTAATGTCATTGTTCTCTGTAAAAGTTTAAAGCATACATGCTAGTCTATGCTAGCTACCTGTTTATTATCTGGCCACACCGAGCTGTTTTTGCACGGACGATCCCAAACTACAGCAGTGCCCTGGATCTTTCAAATCTTTAAAAAATGACACGTACGTATGTAATATGCCCGAGGCTGCAACTCACTAAGGCCAAATTAGCTTCAACCGGGCTGTGAGCTTGTGTGCCTGTGATGTAACGCTGGTGCTACATGGTGTGGTGGCCAAGTTAGCAAGGAATACTTATGGTTAGTTAGTTTATTCTTTTATTTTTGCGACTTGGGTACCAATGCATATATGTAATACTATGTGGGATAGTATGGATGCCTGGATTCAATATTGGTTTTTTTATCGTAGCAAAGACTGTGCTATTGTTTGTGTAGGAATATGCCCCCACCCATAACCATGACCCAAAAACTTCGTAGGTTTTATTCACATCTGGGACGACTCTTGCTTCTTCTGTAATGGCTACGGACTAAAATGACATCATCAGCTTGATATCATCACCTAAGCCATTTCTATAGTGAGTGGAATAATCACCCTAGTGCGTGAGTCACTATTTCACCACATTGCGTGCTAATTACGCACTGATGGTCCGAGTTAAGTCGTCCACATGACGTGCAACGGAAAATGTGAACGTTGCGTACGTTGGGTCAGCCGTGTGTGAGATGGGGTCAGATGACCTTAGGGTGGAGCTTAAGTTCAGCCAAAGAGTCAGAGGTCAAAGACAGTCAATGTTTTTACCTGTCAATCACGCCAGCATTCTGAGAGAGAGTTGCAGACACAGCGACAGGGTGGTGTCAAGAGTTTATGTGTGTGGTGAGAGGGGTCATTAGGTTGATTACTTGGTTGGTAAGTAGGTGGAAATTTTATGGTTGGTTTCCATATGGCTACTTACCTATTCAACATCAAGTCAAGTAAAGTCAAGTTTATTTGTATGGCCCGATATCACATAGAGTGACTCAAAGGGCTTTACAGGTCTACATAAGAGTGACAGTTCTCCTCCTAGCCCAAAGTCAAGGAAAAACGCCCCAAAAAAGGAAGGAAAAAAGGAATAAACCTCAGGAGAGGCATTTCAAATAGAGATTCCCTCTCTTTAAATGGCCAGGTGTCCAATAGGAACCACATGTGGGATAAATTAATTACCTAGAAATTCAACAATATAGGACAATAACATAAAAATGACACTTGAGACTTGGTTTAAGATGAAAATCCTGGATCGAGTCCTAATCAAGGATCCGGGGGAGTGGGGGAGTTGATAGAATTCAGCTCAGATGTGGTTGTCATCTTTCTTTCTTTCTCTCTTTTCCCTTCAAGGATACTTGGTCTTTTTTGAGTCCTGTAGTTGTTCAGTAGCCTTGAAAACCCAGAAACGTTCAAATCTTCCATTCATCGCTGAAACCACCTCGTTTCCCACTGAGTGCCATTGACCTTTGGCATTTCATCAGTGAGGCCGGTCCCCTCCAGCCAAACAGGCAGTCAGAAAAGGCAGCCAGTGACAGCTTGACAGTCCGTCTAAACTCTGGATGGAGGCCATGTTTTCACAGCCCAGGGTGGACACCGTCAGCTAAAGCGGCTCAGTTACAAGGACTCGCCCCAAAAGTACCTGCAGCCAGACCTGCCGTCAATGAATGGAGCGTATACTGATGTGTAAAGGCTGTGAGCCACTGTGTGTGCACGCTGGTATGTCAGCCCATTTGTACATGGGTGTGATTTGGTTTCTCTGTGCGCACACACTCACACTAACCTCAAATCAGCAGTGGCAGGCCGGCTTTCCTGTGTGTAAGGAAATGGGATTGACATGGTAGGAAAGTGGGAAGTTATTCGATTTAGCCCCAGGTGCAGCCATGCGTGCGCACACTTAACCCCAGAGGTGATCTCTCCGCAAATCAGTCTCGTGTCATACAGTGGTAGCGAGAGCGAACAAAGAGATAAGGATAAGGAGTCCAGAAAAATGCAGTACACACGCACGCGCGCACGCACACACCTAAGGAGCACACAAGTGGTTTTCCAGGTTTCTCAACATCAACAGGATGGATGGAGGAATTTGAAGGGGAGCTTGGTTTTGTTTGACACATTAGTCCCACAGCCCTTTCTCTCTCTCTCTCTCTCTCTCGCTCTCTGCGTCTCTCTCTCTTTCTCTTGCACAGTAGTACACGTGACGTATTGTGTAATCTCGTCATTTGACATTACATTAAATCGATTTGTAATCACCTAAGCTCGCTCTGTTACTCAGAGCGAGCGTACGTTTTTATTTTTCTGCCAGTTACAGCGACATTAATGTGTATATTCGTTTGAAAAAGAAAATTATAGCTTTGATCACAATATAATCAATCTTCAAAGCGCATGTAAACGTTCTAACTATCTCTCTTTTTCACTCGATCCCCCCCGAGTCTCTCCATCTGCTGAAAGCACACCTTGGAACTGATGGCTTTCACAGATTGTGGTTTAAAGGCCAAGCCAATGAGCCCCTGTCCTCCTTTTATTTCTATCATTTTTCCTCCTCCTCTGTCTTTTTTCCTCCTTTCCATCCCTCTCCAACTGCCCCATAAAACCCACAACTTGAGGACCATCCTCATCGACGGCACAAAAACACGCGCACACACACGGGGCAACGCAGCCTTCCCTGGGGAAGAGGACTAGGGCCGAAATGTTTAGTGTTGTGGTTTCAGGAGGACTCAGTGACTACAGCCAAAGGCAGAAACAGATGTGGCTCCTTCTGATGTAATTAGTGCACTTCTCTTCAAATTCGCAGAAGTGGAGAGACACAGCAACGGACACAGTCTAAATGACAAGCGCGGTCTAGAATCGGCTCGGTCCGGCGCTGTCCTGCAGCAGGTCACCGCAGACTTTTCTGCTGATAGGAGGAGGTTATTCTCTTCCCCGGGTTCACAATCACATCAGTTCATTAGCCCGCATCTGGCAACGGAGGCTTGTATCCATTAAGGCTGTCTCCCTGGTTTCAGATTGTTTTAATCAGTAGTTGTGTGTGTGTGTGTGTGTGTGTCTCTTTGTGTGTGCGTGGCTTTCATTGGAATGTGTCCCTTAACCGCGGCCATTAAAAGCGGCTCTATTTTAAACTCAGAGGGCCAATTAAGAGTGTGTTCATCACAAAAGCCATGAAAACAAATAAAATCACATCTACAGATCTGCTAAGAATTAGGAGACGTAGACGGAGGGAGCGTGGACTGTTGGGAAATGTTGTTTAGCAGACACTGATTGGAGCAATGTGAACTTTCTAATGACACTGGAATGCACTGTAGCCCCCCCCAGCCCCAGCATGCACACATATATGCAAACAAACACATACATGCTCCATGAACACACAAAGTCCTTAATGTTCATGGTTGGTTGTATCTGAATCGAGTCATATGTGAAAGTACAAGCATGGTGATGTTCAGAACTTCAATGCAACATCCCAGTGTGTATATACTGTATATGTCTGTTTGCCTGTGTGTGTACGTTAACGTGAGCTCTGTGTTTGAGGAAGAAGCTGGAGACCTTGAAATCAGTCCCATCTGTGCCACTCTTTGAAGCTCTCACTCTCTCTCTCCCTCTCTCTCTCTCCAGATTTGATAGTTGGGGCTTTTGGTGCGGGTGAGGTCGCTGCATACAGGTAAGATGCACTCTTTGTTCTGCCAGACTGCTTTTATCCTGATTTTTTTGTAAAATTAAATCATATTATGCGTGTGTGTGTGTGTTTTGTGTAGGGCACGAGCTGTTGTGTCGGTGGAAGCTGGGTTGAACCTGACTCCCAGAATCCTGAACCCTGATGACCGCCAGTGTCACCTGCCTGACACGGATACCATGGTTACCTGGTAAGCACCGCCTCAGGAGCTTTTATATATTATATTATGTTATGTTATGTTATGTTATGTTATGTTATGTTATGTTATGTTATATTATTTTATATTATATTATGTTATGTTATATTATATTATATTATATTATATTATATTATATTATATTATATTATATTATCTGTATGATGTATATATATTGTATTGTTTATATGGATTTATCTATGTATATATACAGATGTGATGTACTGCATATAGTCTTATAATGTAATATTACACAATACTGTACAATATTATACTATGTAATACTATTACATATATGTACGTATATATATATGTGTGTGTGTGCACATACATATACATAAGAAAAGGCAGCAACAATGACTTCAGTGCTGTTTGCAATACAACAAAAAACACCTCCGCTCCAGCACGCACACTTCTCACACACAGATGTGATGGAAGTTTGACCTCTGCTCCCCAGACGTCTGCCACCAGCTGCGGTCTGCATTTATGTCTGTGTGTAGAATGCAGTAACATTTTTGGTCCCGCCCTGAAGAACATATATTATTCATGAATCAGAGTTCCGATTTCTGGGCTCTGCAATTAATACGAAGCCGCATGGATCTATTCTGATATTATTATTATTCCTGTGGGAAGCAGGCTGGCTTTGAACGGTCTGGGGGTGAGTTGAATGGAGTGGAATGGGTCTAAAGGCTCCCGCTGCTTCACCACAGTCTGCTGCTGGTCCAGCCTTATAGGAGCTGGACCCATTCTTGGACTATTTGGACAGGGGAAGTGTGTGTCTGAAAAAGGGAAAGAGGTTGGGGTGGATTGACAGAACTCACCCAATTATGGAATTTTGTCAAAATGAAACGAAGCTTACTCAAATAAACCGCACATTTAGACACACAAGCACCCACACACACACACACACACACACAGTGAGGCAAACAGCAGCTGAGGGATGTCGGGGCTCTTGACTTTTTGGCCGGAGTTGTTTTCTCTGTGGTTTCTGTTCTAAGAGCTGAAGACATGATAGAGGGTTGGGAAAGGAGGGAAGGCTACTTAATGACCAGGCTTGATTTGAGCGTTCATACTCACTAGTGTGTACTAAGGGGAAGGGATATGAGTGTGTGTTTGCAGGGAGAGCACATGTGCATTTTGGGGGGAAATTACGCACAATAATGACTAACCAAAAACCAGAGCTGCTGTCAGTAAAATGGGGGTCATTTCCGTGCTGCATACACTTAAGTTTGACAACCGTGCTTATTATAGTCACACTTGAACACACCCAAATACACAAAACACATGCACATGCTTACACACAACACGTATTAAACACGTATGAAACCACCCAGAGGGGTCACGGTGACGAAGGGGAGTCATTCTGAAGGAGGAGGCACGCATAAATCCTCGCGCCCGCACACAAACACACACACGGAGCAAACGCATTTAGGCCACAGGAAACCCACCAGCTTATCATTATTACGTCACCCAGTGGGGATTCTAATTAACAACAAACACGCAGGCTTCCACAACATCTGTATTTCGGATGTCTTAGACTGAAACCAAACAAACAGACGTTAATCAGATGCAGTCATTTAACTCGTGCCTATTGTGTAGCGTTCCCTGTTGTGTCAGCGATGTGATGTCTGTAAGCTTCCTTTGATTCTGGGATATTAGCAGTGCAGTGTGCAATGTGTGGGCGTCAGTTTCCTCCCCTGATTGAAGAGGCGATAACACACTGACACACGCTTAAACATACAATCATGCTCGTGTGGTGTAACTATAGGAAATGCAGCAAAGTTTGCAGTCTCCCATGTCTGACGGAGTCTAATGGAGACACTCACAGAGCCTCTGTGGCATTTCCCACCGCCCCCCACTGAACAGGAAGGGATAAGTGCCTTGCTTATGGGTTGTTTATCCACTTATTGAGCTGTAGGTCACCCTTAGATTGTGCTTGACTAAGTGAGTGTGAATTGATCAGCAAATACTGACAGCAAAGGTTTATTGTGGGCTCAGAGTGATCAATCAGTCTCGAGTATGCTCACAATTATCATAAAGATTTCTCTCTCTCTTCTGTATCCCTCTACCCCCCCCTTGTTCTCTTCCTGCAGTCTAAAGGTGGATGTGTGTGCAGCAGTGAGTGGTGTGGGCATCCCCAACTCTTTAGGTAAGGTGTAGCCCGACCAAGATTTAGATGGTTACTTTAAATAGTATTCCAGTACAAGTAACCTAAGACAAGAATCACAATTTTAAAGTGATGTCCAACGTCCAAAATCTGCAGTAAAATGTTTTCTCTGCACGAGCAGCCATGATAGTGAACCAGCCGCCGTAATCCCCATTTTTGCTAAACGTATCTAATGCTAATCGCATTTTTACTGTACTGTATCGAAAGACGCTCAGCACGCGCACATACACTGAGTAATCGGACCACGTTTCTGTGTACTTTTCCTGTCCAGACCTGAGAGCAGAGCTGCAGCTGGATTGGTTGAAAGGCACCCGAGGCGGCGTGAAGAGAGTTCTCTTCCTGGACAACCAGCAGCCTCAGCGCACGGGGGTTCTAACGCTGCGTCGCAACCGTCCGCGTGCATGCCTGAGCTACACCATGTACCTGAGAGTGAGAAAAGAAGAGGAACAAAAGAAATGAGCTATTTAAACCAAAGGAGTTTAAGTTGATTCAAATGAAATTTCCCCTCTTCCTCTTCATCTTTTCTGTCTTCCAGGAGGAGGACGAGTTCAGGGACAAATTGACTCCCATCTCACTGGCTCTCAACTACAGCTTGTCTCCTCCCTCTCACAGCCAAGACCTCCCACCTGTCCTGAACCATTACAGCAGCACCTTCCTCCAAGAGCATGTATGTATGCGTGAGCAGCGGTGAACATGGCGTGTACGTTGTTTTGATGATGACGATGATGATGATGATGATAGGTTTGCACTGCTCAACTCTCAGGCCTACATTCTCCTGGACTGTGGTGATGACAACGTTTGTATCCCTGACCTTCAGCTCTCTGCCACCATGTAAGACCGACACTGACACACCCTCTGACCCTGACCTGAACACACACACACATACACACACACACACACACACACACGTTCACACTCACAGCAAACCAAACAGAGTCTGCTGTTTCTCACACAATGCCCAATGTTTACACTCCAGTTGCTCACATTATAGATCCGTATACCGTGTGCTCTCTATAGCGTTTCCAGCTGTCCGCTATCTCGATTTAAACATTATATAAACATCCTGTCACCGTCTGACACACACACACACAGCGCACACACTCCGGTTTATTGATAGGGTCAGAGTTGTTGCATTCCAAGCAGCAGCAGCAGAGGCCGATTCCACATTAAACTCCATTTGTCTACAAACATACAAACATGAGTTGAGTTGATCTTTGCATAACTCTTATATAATAATATTTTCTCCCTTTCCTCCATGATCGCCATGATGTCTTTTCTGTGTAGACTTACACTCTCTCACACACAGGGACCGCTCAGAGCTGGTGATTGAAGATGACAATCTGGTCATGTTGACCATCAGTGCGGTGAACCGAGGAGAGGGAGCGTACGAGACAGAACTCCACACACTAATACCACCAGAAGCCGACTATATTGGAGTAGAGCGCAGGATAGAGGTAGGTGAACACACACACACACACAGACAGACACGACAATTGCATTTGTCTGAAATCAATAACGTTGGTTTGATGTCAAGGGCCAGCATAGGGTGGATACCAAAAATAGACACGTAGGACCGAGGCGGATGTCTCTTTGTGATTGAGGCATTTGCCAAATGACCATAAGAGATGAGGATGTGAGCTATTTGAGGCCGCAGTTAGCGAACGCCATCACATCCTGTTGTTGGCATCGTGTGTTTGTTTGGGGTGATTAAGGCGCAGATAGCAGCGCGCTTTGTTGTACTGGCCACTGCCCAAAAGCCCCTATCGTGATTTACAAGCTGCATTAGTGACCACGGAAATGGAAAGGGTCAAGTGTGTGTGTGTGCGCGCGTGCATGCATGTGTGTGTGTGTGTGTTAATGAGTGTGTAATGGAGCAGTTTGATTGATGAGGTTGTTACTGTCAGACCATTCATCACTCTTCGTCTCCTGCCTTCCCCCGCCCTCCCGTTTTCATTTTCTCTGCCCCTCTCTCCTTTTCTCCATCCGTCCATCACTCTTTCACTCCCTCTGTTCCCCTTCCCGCCCTTGCTTTTTCACTTTTATTTGTCCCTTTTGCTCATCTCGTGTCGTACTCTTGTCATTTTTTCTCTCTTCTAGGCTCTGTCAAAGTTAAACTGTGAGTACAAGATGATCAACGACTCCAGACTGGTGGTATGTGACCTGGGGAACCCTATGGTAGCTGGAACAGAGGTGCATTTTACACACACACACACACACACACAACTTTCTCTACAGGACATCCTTTTCACTTCCTTTCAATCCCGTGTTAGGAAGCTGACAGTGTTCCCTTTCATATTTCATTAACGTCGACTAACTGTCACTGACTCTCGCTCCGCTCACTCCCCTGACTGTGCTCATGCTTATTACAGGTTTGTGTGTGCATTAGTGTGTATCAGTGTCTCTTAATCCATTTGGCCTTTAGATGGCTGACACATGCAGGAAGTCAAGGCTTTGTAAAGTAAAGAGTGTTACCTTCCAATATGAAATTCTATCACCTCTGGTTTGTCAGCGTGTGTGCCACGCGTAGTATGACACGTGTGTCTAAGTGTGTATGTGTGAGTATTTCTATCCATATTTGCAGTGTGTTGGTTTGTACTGAAGGTGTCAAGGCCTGCTCAGAGGTGTTTGAGCTCTGGAGGTGACGCGCAACATTCTGATAAATCAATTATGTGGTTATGTTTCACCGGCGAGGGAGAGGAGCGTAACAGGCAGGGACAAAGCTTGTGCATGCGTCTGTGTCTGCACACGTGCACGTGTGTTCCCCAGCCATCCAGATGTTTCCCATATTTAACTCTCCCCTTGCCCCGTGTTGGACCTTCAGGAATCCATGATCTTATGCAGAACATACTTCCGTACCCTCATACAGCCTGGCTTATGTTGTGCAACCCAATAGTTTTCATCAGTGAGTTCATTCTGTGGGACACAGCTGTAAAGTGTCACCGAGCAGCCTGATCCAATGAAGGACGGACATTCCTGGTGAAACATGTGGCGTCAGTATCTCTCTGCTTGTCTTCTCGTTCACTCCTCACTTAATGGCGTGAGGCACAATTCAGTATTTAGATAACCTCCACCAAGGAGGTCATTTTTGCACTCTCTCCCACTGTTATTACTCATAAGGTTATGAACTGATTTAGACAAACTTAGTGGAAAGGTAGGAAGACATTTTGTCACCAAATTAATAATTTTTAGTATATTACGATAATACACTAAACCAATCTTTGCATTGGTGGAGGAATGCGCTCCGATGATTTGTTCAAACAAGCAAAAACAACTCTTAGGATATACAGTATATAAAACAATCGATGAAAATATTACACATGGTTACACTGTGCGTGTATGTGTAGAATGAGAATAAATCAGAAAACTTTATTTGACATGTACGGTCACGTAAGGAATTTCTCGTGGTGCAGCTGTCAAACATCCATAGTGGAATACAGAAAAGAAAAACTGTATTTATATATGAATAATAAAAACCTTAGAATAACATGAAGAAGAACTTGAGGACCTAATTTGATCATCTTGAGACAAACAATGAGTTTATAGAAATACATTCCTGTGTAAACTCTGTCTGATGGTTGGACAGTGACATGGTGACGTCCCCTCCTCTCTCTGAACGTCTCCGACTCATTTGGCCTCTGTTGTCCCGTTTCCTTAGATCTTTTCTGGCTCCTCTCCACAAGTCTCTAATGTGTCCGATAAAGATGGACTGACTTTGTAGTCAACCCCTCCACACACACACACACACACACACCCACACACACACACCCACACACACACCCCCAGGCCTGTCTCTTGAAGTGCATGCATGCTGTCCTGTCCATCACTGCACCAAGTGTTTGACCTGTTATCCAGTAGGGCTCACATACACTTGTATACATGCAGTGAGTCATACATGCCCCTGAATCCTCCACGTGTTACGAGTTACCCTGGAAGGCAGGGGATTTAAACCGAGGAGAGACAAGAACCTTACGTTTAGTGCCGTCTGGATTTTCTCAGACTATAGATTTCTGTTGCGTTCTCCCTTTTATCAGCTCACTTTCAGTCCGGCCGCGGTCGTTACAGCAGATGCAGTGAGCAGATGCGTTGTTTTCTATTACCGTGCACACACTGACACGTCATGATCTACGATGCCACATTAGGCATCGTCGTCATCTTTTGTCTTCCTCCCCCCTCTCCCGTCCCATCTTTTTTTCATTCTCCTCTCTCACCATACTTCACTTTTTTATGGCACTTATGTTCCTCACTGTCTCTTCTGTTTTGTCCCAGTTGTCCGTTGGTCTGCGGTTTTCTGTCCAGAGGCTGGAAGATGCTGGACCCAAGATTAGCTTTGAGCTACAGATCCATAGGTGACACACACATCAGCGCACACACACGCAAGCACACTCACAAAGGGCTGTTTGTCTTCTGAGCATGTAAATAAATGCTGTGTCTGTCCTGATCCTGTCACTGTCTGTGGTCTGATGAAACAAACCACAGAGACAGAGCAAGTCAGATGCCCAGAGGAGCTGCAAAGAGGAAACACACTCAACACAACGCGTCCACTGTTTGCATCGAGATATTGATTTTGATACATCACATCATTAGACACAGACGCACACTGTTAAAGACCAGCTGAGCCCACGGCCAAAGGAATTCTTTTTTGGCTCCGCTCAACATAATCCCACAGTTTCATCAGAATCTTTTTATTCTTCTTTGCTCTCACGTAATACTGTACCTCAGGTTCAAACATGGGCTATTTTTGGGACCCCAATGAACAGGCGTGAAGTTTGATTGTATAATGTGTACAAATGTCAGTCGATATCTGTCTTGGATATAACGTAGAATCCCTGTGAATCTCCTCCCCAGCTCCAACAAAGATAACTCCGACAGCAATCCGGTCACTTTGAATCTGTCCATCATTGCCAAGGCTCAACTTGATTTACGAGGGTGAGTCAAGCGCCTTCTCGTGTGAAAGTCTGGCGTCACTGATCGTTGTTATGTCTGCTGCACGGTGATACAATTGATCTGGTTTCCGTCGCAGCTTTTTAGTGAATGCTGGGCACTATTGCTCCTTTTGTCGTGTTTAATTTTGTGCATCTGTTTACAAGCAGAGGGAAAACAGCAACAAAACACATTTCTAGGAATAAATATGAAGTAATCATGTTCACATGGGACAGATCCGGGTCTTTGACTTGTACATGGATCATAAATGCCGTGTGACACACAAACAAATGCATCCACATGCTCTTCAAAGCTTGGCGCGGCATGTTTAGGTGTGGTCAGTTGAAACAAACATGAGAGGATCTGGGATGGAGGAGATGAGTACAGATGAGTCCTGTTCATCTGTTAAAGCTGTAGATTACTTCAATAATGTCTCCCAAACATTTAATGATGCTATTTACTGTGAACATAACATAACATGTGTACGCATCAGCCAGTACATTTACTAGAAGGGAACATGTGGATAACTGATTCTGTCCTTAACCAAATATATTTGTTTCTCAATGAATGCAAAATCAGCAAACCAGGTTATGAACCTGAGAATGCTCACTCCAATTATCAGACAGTGGAACTTTTACACACTTCAGTAAATTAAATAACCTACATATGTTTCAATTTAGTTCTCTGTTATTTGAGACAAAATGTATTTATTGCCTTATTCAGAGCATTATTGAAGTTATTAAGGGAAATATTGGAAATTGCTATATCCTCTTAAACTCTGAGGTAGGGATAATCATAAATTCATAATCACTTGAGTTTAATTCTGGTGAAATGCTAACATTTTCCAAAGATACCAAATTTATCAGGATGCATTCTAAAAGTGATGCCCAGCACAACCAGAGTAAAGATCATTTTAAGGCTAATCAATATCTTAAAAAAGTAAAATTATTATAATGGATTTTGTGATTTTTTTTTTAATCACCAAAGCCATTAGAAAGTAGAGATTTCGTAGAAATTTTGATTTTTTTTTTTTTTTTGGTACACTCTAATCACGGTTATTTTTTCACTGAAAAGGCCCATTAGATACATCCAAAGTCCTTTAAATAACCCTAAGGCAGAGTTTAGGGTTATTTAAAGGACTCTGGATAAATGTATCGCTCCTCTTCATACCAAAAATGATTCACAATTGAGTATAAAAGGCATAAATGTCAGAATTTTCCCTTAAATTTCTTTATATTCTGAACACGTCGGAATCCGTACATATCTTTGGAAACTTTAGGCTTTCGACAGGAATTTAAAATGAAACTTTATAACGATGTGTTTGCCTTAGCGTTGAGGAGGTTATGTAAATATTCTGTCACTCAGCTGCTCCTCCTCCCTGTAGGGTGTCTCATCCCTCTCAGGTGGTGCTGCCCTTCCCACGCTGGGAGCCCAAAGAGAAGCCTGCCAAGGAGGACGACGTGGGGCCGCAAGTAACGCACATCTATGAGGTAAACGCACACCCCAACACCCAAACGCACCAGGGACACCAGCTACCGTAGTAACCAGGGCGGAGGAGAGAGAACGTGGTCCAGCCTGCTGCCGGCTTTGTTGTTGTTTTTGTCCGAGCCCACTGTTCTGTCTATGCCTGGACTGTAAAGATAAAAAGAGCAGAGCCATAGGTGCAGACTGTTGTAAATCTGGCTACAGTTCAATGCGCCTCAGTAAGGTGGAGTAAACACCAACACACACACGTGAGCGTGCGTACACACACAGGGAATAATCCGTGTAGCTCAGTAGCTCTATAAAGTTTGAGGCACCGGCTGATCAAAGGCCGTCAGCTCCAGAGTAATTACAGCCCACGGAGGCGGGAAAGAGAGAGGAGGGAAAACAGTGATGCATGACGGGAGGCAGGCAGGAGGAGGAGGGAGGATGGAGCAGCATTCTTAAGACTGGACAGAACATAATGAATAGTAATGGCTGAGAGGAAGAACAAGGTCAACCAGAGGTACTCAAGAAAGATTCAGACAAATAGAAGGATGGCAGACAGACTGGCGACGGTTTACAATAGGGGGACGTGTGCCTGTGTGTGTGTGTGTGTGTGTGTGTGAGTAGGTTTGGTTTTAAAGGGACTGCTGCCTCATTGGACCTGAGTGTAGCCGTGTCTGGCCTGTCCTGCAGCTGATAATGATTTTCATTCGTGGTACTTTTCCCAGTTGGCAGCTGCTTCCAGTTAGAGTGGACGGAGAATTCCTGCCCTGCAGCGCCGGGATCATGTCCTGTGTGGAAGACTTGCTTCAGTGTTAATGAGCATGCGTGTACGTGGAGGTGTGTGTGTGTGTGTCTGTGAGAGCGAGGCGGGGGAGATTTTGGTAACAACGAGGACTTATTGAATTGATGGTTCGTCTAAGCTCTTAATTCATTTATCCTATTTCGGAGTGATGAGCCAGGTGATGCTGCAGCTTTTACTTGTCTCTTATTTCACTCCCCAGTGGTGAAGGCTGCGTTACTGTTTTATCTACACTAAAACACAGGTGGTCGGTGTCATCATCCTTCAGTTATGATAACAGATTTATAGCCTGAATCGCTTGAGACTTCCTATTAGGAAAGGAGCAGCGTACAGCGCTAACTTTGTGTTTCCTCTCCGTGTTTTCAGCTCCATAACTCAGGTCCCAGCAGCATTCAGGAGGCTGAGCTCCAGGTAGGATGGCCTTCTCGTTTCCGTGATGAGAACCTGCTGTACGCCATGGAGATCCAAACAGACGGACCCATTATCTGCAGAGCTAACACCAGTCTCAACCCCCTTGGGTTGCAGGTACTGCTGATATGCACACACACACACACACACACGTCCAAACTCAGGTTTCAGCACCACAATATATGCTGTAATTCCAGACAAATTGGTTGTAGTGCGTCTGAAAGTTAACATTCAGCTCTTGCAGACTGCCTTTTGAACCACAAAATCGACTTTTCTTTCTAACCCACAAAATGAGCAACAATGATATCAAACCACTGACATTACTGTAACTCAAAACTTTAATATATTGCTGGCGGCTTATGCATCCATGCAGCTACCCATTCTTTATCCCCGCTTACTTCAGACATAATACTACCCTTGGTTCTGGCTGCTCTCCATGTGCTCTGCCAGCTGGCTCAAAGTGAGGAGGATGGAGCCTGTTAGCACAGAGTGGAGCTCGAGCGGTTACGAATATCTGTGATATAATCCGTGGAGTAATTCAAAAAGAAAACGTGCAATTAGGTCAAGAAGTGCATAAATGTGGATGATACGATACACTAAATGATGTAATTGTCTATAGCAACCAAACTGAATCAGATATAAACAATACAATCTGATTCTCTCCCTTTGTCATTTTCCTATTTTTCTTCCCAGCTTGATCCTCCTAACAGTCTCACTTTGACCTCCTTTTAACCTGAGGACAGTGTGACTACAGAGTGAATCCTTTGACGCACAGACGCCATAGTTACTCATGATTTGCGCTCATTTTTAGGCGCCAATGAGTGAAAGAGCACCTCTCTGTATTCACTAAGCTTGCTTTGCAGAGAAGTGGGCGCGCTGGAATCTGTGTATTCTGGTCAATGCGTTATGTATTTTGAACATTCCTGAAGTGGGAATGGAGATCCGTTCAAATACACGGCGGTACTGAGTTTACGGTGTGTTGGTTAAATGTAACAGAGTAACAAAAGTCCCAAGGAGTAAAAATAAAACACTTCATTTACTGTTTATAGCTTCTCAAATGAGAACATGGTTTTAATATTAGCCTGAGTTCATAGGTCATCTCTCTACCAGTCTACGGTCTACCCGTTGTGACGTCGTAGTCATCGTTGAAGCTGTGTCAATCAGGGAGAAAAGGAGACGGTGGTTGCTAGGTAACGTGGTTGTTTCACTCATCGAACAAACAATCGGATTTTTTCATCCAACGCAGTTTACAGATAAGAAGCGGACAAGAGAAACTTCTAACGTGGCAGAGGAAGTGGCGTTTTTGCAGATTGTAACAGTGATGATGCTGATTTTTTGGTCATTTTTTTGAAGCTGTCATCGTGCTGCCGTATGCAGTATTTATCACCTCTCATTCAGCTGTTGTCAGCTTGGTCTCTTGGGATTCAGGAGTTTATCAAAAGCTAAAAAAAAAATCCTCTTTTATCTTTTTGGCCCTCAGTTCACACACAAAATGGCCAATTGAGTCCACATGCAAGTTTTTTTTTCTGCACATACTGAAAGCTTTCAATTTACTAAGTAAATCACTAATCGCACGTCCCCATTGACTGTCATTCTCCAGCACTGCAGCTGGCACATGCTTTGAATTTGACTTCGTTATGTGGCTGTTACTTTATTTTCTTCATTTGATGTCAGTCTTTACCCCAAAACGTCTACAGACAGATGTTCAGAGTTAAATGTGTCACAGCTGGGGGAAAAAAAAGAAACACACTCCCCTTTTCTTTGTGCATGAGGTGACACATGAACATCGTTGTAGGAGGAAGAACGCATCGGACGGGGAGCTTTGACACGTCTTATCATTGAAGCTGTAGATTCTGGACGCGGACTCCACAAGCTTCCAAACTGTCAGGGCTAGGTTCACGCAAATTTGAAGACTTTTTCCCAATCCTAACCTTAATCTCACTTCAGTCATAAAGTTGGAAACCCTGTCCTAGCGTGGAGCCAGCTCCGTGTCTCTGCTCGGTCACACACAGCACGCCAAGGCATACCTGACGCACCGCACACCAACAAATCATATGTATCTGATTTGGATCGCAGCAATTATGTATAAACTGCACCTTAATGATCAGCACTTTAGGAGGAAGCGGGCAGGAGATAAACATCTTAACAGGGACTTGAACCCGGGACCCTCAGATCAACCCTCTGATCTCTGTTGACTCAGCTATCCGAGCTTTGATGACAGTGGGATGCTCGTGCTATGTTGAACTCTATTGATTCCTTTGTTTTGTTTCATCTTCACTCTCTCTCTCCCTGTGTGTGTGTGTGTGTGTGTGTATGTGTGTGTGTGTCTTAGATCTCCACTCTCCAGGACACACCAGAGTTATTGGGTTTCTTGAAGAACAGCAGCACTCCTCCTCATCGCCACAAACGAGCCGTCAGCCCTGCCCACAGCTACAGCGGTAAAACCCTGGTGAGCTGTACGTTTTCTCAAGAAAACAAGCGAGGCCGTATTTTTCGTACAGCCGTCTTTCTTTTCTTTTTTTACGGTGGTTTGATGTCTCTCCATCCCCGTTTCTCTGTAGAACTGCACCAATATCGTCTGTCTGAGGATCTTGTGCGTGGTCGGCCGATTGGATAGAAGGCAGAGCGCCGTGGTCAAGATCCGCTCCAGACTCTGGGCTCACACCTTCCTGCAGGTCAGTGTCTACAGTCTACAGTCACGTAAATACACTGAATGGAAATAAGAACGGGATTCAGTCTCACTGACGATGTCATGTGACTTGGTTTGTAGCGACGTAACGATCCCTACCTTCTCAACTCCACCGTGTCCTTCACGGTCACAGCCATGCCTTACCGCATCCGACCCTCCACCCTGCCTCAGCACACCACCTCGGTAAGACGGAGCGCGTGCTGGATGTGGGTGTTTGTTTTATTCTGTGTTTGTGGCTGTGTGACCGAATCTAACCTCCCGCTGCAGATGGGGACGCTGGTGTTATGGGGAACTCCTGATGTGGCCTTCGCTGTCCCACTCTGGGTCATCATCTTGGCCATACTGCTGGGACTGCTGGTGCTGGCCATGCTAACGCTGGCCATGTGGAAGGTACACACACACACACAAATCACGCACTATTCATGCTGGTGGTACAGCTATCCAACACTGTAACGTGTGAATGTGATTCCCTTAGTGTGGTTTCTTTGACCGGGCGAGACCGCCAGCTGATGACAACGTGTCGGACCAGGAGCAGCTGACGTCCGACCAATCAGCAGACGCCTAACACAAAGCGTGACAGCACCTGAATGGAGGACTCGTACGAGAGGGATCCGCACCTTCTGAGAAACTTAAAGCAGATCTGAGATCTGTGCTTGGACAAAATATTATTTGCCTGGCGGTCCTCTGACAGAAAGGACAGACTGAGGACTACAGCGCCACACAGAGGTGGAACAAAGAGCTGACAGGATGGGACCGAGACGCAGTTAACGGCTCGCTGTAACACATCTTGTTCATCCAGACTGTTGGGATATCTTGATGACGCACCACCGATGAAGAGAGAGAGAGAGAGAATGGACTTTGTTGTGAGGATAACGCTTAAATAATTGTTGTTTTTTTTCACGTGTCTGAGTGAGTGAGGCACAGAGACACGTGCTTGTGTGTGTATGTGAGAGAGAGAGAGAGAGCGAGAACGCAAATGTGTGTATGTGTGAATTAGTGACCTCTAGTGTCTTTCTGTGTCAGCTTCCTCCGAATCACTTACTGAACACACTGCACGATGTAACTCATCCTAGTTTTACTTCAAACTGAGTTGTATAAAACTGCATCACACACACACACACACACACATATGGACACAGTCACACACATACACACACAAGGCAAGAAGTTGATCTGTATATTTATGAATGTATGTGCAATATTTGGTTGTTGCGTGATACTGAAGCTTGTTTACACTGGCATTATTTTATTAGAGCTTAATGTTTCCATTGTTGATGTGTAGAGGTAATTAATTGATATTAGATATGAGCATTGCTGGACAAATCAAACTTAATTAACCAGATTTAAGCCCCAAAACTCTGACCAAAATGAGGAGCCCACAAATAAATAACTTATTTCCTTGATATAATGACAGTAAATCTTTGAAGAAACCACATCGTTTCTTCTCAGTAAAATCTCTGTTCTGTTATTTCACACTTCTGTTGTGTCATTTGGATTTTGTAAATGTGACAGTAAGCCTTCACAATCTCGCTGCACCTGGATAAATGTCTGTAGCAAAGACATTAAGAACAGCTTGTAGATGATCTGTACTGAGTACACTACCACACACCTGTATGGCGTATAGAAATCTGTCATATTTGTCGTTTTATCGCTCTTATTAAGGCTTCCTGTTCACGTGGGCAGTGCTAAAGGGATGGGGCTTTTTATTGACACCAACGGCCTGTAAATTTCAATCTCATGTCCCATACTTAAGTCACATTTGATCTTGTATCAAGCGTGACATTAGAATAAAGTGTTTGATTATCACTTCTCTTATTTGAATATTGTCTGTCTACACTGAGGATCTGCACCATAATTAGTGAAAGTATTAACTGCCTGATGCACATTAACCTGTTAAACAGATGGCAAATTACAAATATGCATTTTATGAACTTAGCTTCAACAATGTCTTTTAATAATGTGTTTGTGTATTTTGTGAATTTTTATTCTAGAGCACTTTGTAAATTTGTATGCATATAAAAATAGTACAACAATAGTTATATTATTAGATTCAACTTCTTTGGACATTGTAATTGTGTGCAGCTGGTCATCTGATAGCAGATTGAGGCTTCCAATTCAGAAGATGGACTCCTGCTCCCTCTAGTGGTGTAATGCTGAAACAAGCCTAAATGTTTCTCAGGAGCACAATACTGATACAAAAGAGCAAAAATAATAACATTTCAAAACAAAAAATCTGGTCAAAGGGCACTGTTGCTGTCTCGGTGAATGCTATGCACTGATTCAAAACTGTGCAAATTGCAATCTATTCATGAGAAAATTAGAGTAGGTTTGAAAGCTATTAACATTGTTACTCTGCATTTCGATTTCTTTCAGTGTGTATTATACATATTCACAGTTTAAGGAGGAAAGACTGTCTACTGTGCTGCCACTAGCACTACTCTACCCTGGGATTGAACCTGCCATCTGTTGGTCTCTAATCTGTTACTCTACAATGTGTGGCCCACATGTGGTACAGCTGGTTACTACCAACAGCCACAGTGTGTGGAGCAGGCATTAAGAGGATACTGTAGTCTAAAGGAGCAAAGAGGGTAGAGAGCAAATTACTCCAGTTTGTACTCATTTTAGTCCTGCATTCAGATTACTTGTACTCAGATTATTACTGTGAGTAGGCTAAATAGGGACAGAGGATAGAGACTAGAAATGAGTTAATCTGAACAATGTACTGTGGTAAAAAAAAATCTCTCGGGCAGATGTGTATTCATAAACTGTATCCACATGTTAAACCTCATCACAAGATATACCATACGTCTGCAGAGCACAAAGGGAATAAATTATAACAATCCACAAATTTGTTTATATTCTTTATTTCTTTGAATATATTTGATCAAATGTAAAATCAAACATTTGAATTAAGGATTTAATAGTTTCTGACTAGCAAACTTGAACACCATCAAAATAAGGGACATTATTGATACTTGTTACATACTGTACGTAGGACATGTCTTAGTTCACCCAACAAACAAACAAATCTGGATTACAAAATCATTTTCTTACACTCCCATCAATTCCTGGATTTTTGAGCTGGTGCAAATTAAAGTATCTTAGGTGAAGGTTTGTAAGCAATATCTGTATTTCTTTCAAATAATAACATCTTTAAAATTAAACTTTACTGCTGCTATGGGAATCTGAGATTATCCTTTCCATTGGCAACAATGTCGTACAAATGTAATAAGATAATGGAAGACTCTGACTATTTACAAATCTCCAAGACACTGTACATTACTTCTGTGTATGAGTCAATCCCTCCCCACTCAACCCCCAATAGGTCAAAGTGCTATTTATCAGATTGCCACAAGATGGCGCTTCTGCACCATAGTTCATGTAATTAGAAAATTACTTCAAGGATTCATTTTAAAAATTTAGTAGAGAAAGGGATGTATTGTTATTATCTAGGCCTAGCAAAACCACTGATCCCACATTGAATGTATTAGTCTGTTGTCATGATGTTTCAGGTCTCCAAAAAACAATGCAAACATTGACTGGGCTCACAGAGAGAAAATGGCTTTGAATTAATTTATGAGACAGTAGCTCCTTTTTTTTCACAAGTAAGAAATATCAGACCACATAGTTTTCGGGGAGAACAGTCACTGGGCAGTGTTAAGCCTGAGCAGTCAAACACAAACAGAACAGTCTGGGATACAATTAAACACCTTTTAGGAGTTATAAAACGTAAATGGCTATTGTGATAAATTGCAGTTCATATTAACACCTATGTTACAGTGTGCACTTCAGATTAATGTGGAGTCGGCCAATTCATGTAGACGTTCCCAAAACGTGTAGCACGTTTGTGTACATAAGATCCATGCCTGAACTGACAAAACAGTAGCAGGAACATTTGCGATTGGAGATGGAATGATTGAAGAAGGAGGTGCTGTGGTACGTACAGTACATAGCCTACACATGGGTTAGAACTGTAGTTATATATCTTATCTATACAGACTCTGTACACTTTCTGGGATACAATTTACTGTACATGATCAAGACTAGCTTGCTAGTTTACTCAGCAACTCTCTCTCACACACACTCACACACACACTTTCACTCTCCATTTCTTCATCTCAATAGTAGCTCTGTCATTAATCAAAAATAATGTTGAAATACCTTGCCCAACATGTGATTACATTCCCTGCCCCAGTATTAAATGTTTTCTGGTAATGTAGGTGACGATGATGAGGATGTGATGAAGAGCAGTCAGTTGATCACTGAGGCTGCCTCACGTGAAACAGGAACATACCGAACTCCCAAACCGATGCGTCCGCAAAGTGCTGCTGCTTAGAACGCACACAAACACGAGGACCTGCGAAGTTGCACACAGACACACATTGCACACACACTGTCTATCTGCCGTACAAATAGATCCCCGGTGTTCCTGAGCATGTACTGTAGAATATTTATTTTGGTTCTACTCTAAGAGACAAAGCTGATTGAATCAAACAGCAGTATTCACACTGTTGATATAATATGTATGGATATGGCATACCATCACGGAGAAGTGGTAAACATCTCAACCCTCAATGTGCTGCTGTGTACCAGATATATCAAAGGCCATAGTGTTTGTATATTAAAAGCATTCAATAAGATATAAAAGTACAATTTTTCAATCAATAATTGCGTACGAGGCTAGCGTTTTATAAGTGCTTTAACTTAATAGAATTTAAGTTAGTAATAATTCAGTTAACTATGGTATATACTGTATATTGCAGTATGAGGCTAGGGTACACACACAGTTCAGTTAAAAATATTCAGATGTGTTTCATAGAAATATCTAGAGTTTTCACTATTACTGCAGATAAATGTTGCAAATATTGGGTGACGTAAAGGTGTGATTTGTTGACAGAGATAAATAAACGCTCAACATCAAAGCCACCCGCAAAATGCTGTGACTTTGACATTGCAAAAGCAATGGTATTACTTCCTAATAAGATATCTACTCGTTATCTGTGTAGTGCACATAACTTCATTAGTCAACAATGAAGACAAATTCAATGGTTTAGGTACATTCAGGCTACTTCAGCCTTGATATGAGCACACCTGATAGTCCCAGTAACACAGCTACACAGAAACACACACACACACGCCCTGCACTACTACCACAAAGGAACGGTATGTAAATGTAACTAATAAAAATGAACTCACACACGAAGCAGCAATATGGTAAGCTGCTTTATCTTTTCATGGTCCCAGCGTGACAAAGCGTATCAAAATGTACTTTTTACAAGGAAAAATTGGACTTCAAGCTATGTGTAACTCAATTTTTAAGCATTGCCATTATTGATATCAGCAATTACATTTTTACGAGTAAGAATATGCTGAATCCAATTCTTACTACTAAAAATTTAATGGATTCTTACTAGTAATAATTTAATTATAGCTATCAAAACTTGGTATTCGTACTAGCAGTGGACAACAGGGGACCATTAAAAGACAAAACAGCTTGCCGTACTGCAAGACCACAACGATAATGATCAGAGGCAAGAAAGCATGAAAATAACCAAAATGGTGTCATTTTCATTTCCACTCATAACTAAACAAATCAAGTAAAGAGTGAAACAAACATGATAGGAGACGTCATGGTCACCAAGTTTCTTTGCGCTGACATCGGGGGTCTGTGGTTGTTCATGTGATCAATGGAATGGTTGTCTGGTCTGCATCCAAACAGGTTTAAGGAGATCAAGCTTATGATTGGTGCCACACAAGTCAAAAGTCTCTCAAGTATCCGACTGCCATTCATACTCAACATTCACGCTGAATTCATTGTTGCTTTCAGCATTGATTGCACGGATCTCGAGTGTGATGCCACTTACAAAGGTGCTTTGCTGTACATCGTTGTAGATATCAGATTTTATGTAAAACAAATATGTAAATACTGTGTAAACACGGCCTATGTAACAGTAGTCTGAACAGAGAGAAACCAGAGGGGAAGAATACAAACTAAACCACAGGTAACTGAAATAATTTGACGTTTCTCTCAACAGTCTACTCTTTTGTTCAAGCACCTTTCCATCCCGGTACTAGAATGGCCCTCTATGCTGATTTTAACCTCCTGAGGAATGAAGGAGGGCTTGGGCAGAGTCAGAGGAGGCTCCTCTTCAACTCTCTCAGTCTGGTCTCTCTCTGGAGCCGACCATCGTCTTTTACGGACTGTAGGCTTCTCTGGATCACCACACTGTGTTTTAGAGAAAGAGGACATGTCTGTATTTATTGACTCCTGTCTCACTTGTCCACTCCCCATGACAGACATGATGTCATTGGTGTTCCTTGGTCCTGTTCCATACATTCCCTCCCCTGGTCCTGGAACGGTTTCTAATCTAGGTGGTAGTTCTAGTCTTGGACCTGGTCGTGGTCCAGACACTTGATCCCTCTCCAGCCTGTCTGAATTCGAAGCCTTCATCAGGAGGCCACTGTTGCTGCTCGCAGCATTTGGACTCGTCCTGTTCCTTACAATGGGTTCCATATTTTGATCGGAGTCGGAGGGGTGGCTGGTCCTCAGCTTGGTCCCCAAAGCGTGGGTGTCTGGGAGTGAGCCATTCCTCAGGCCTCTGAGGGTCAGCGACACACATACGTCACCCACACACAGTTTAGCGCAGGACAGCTCAAAGAGCTGTGTAGTCCGGTCGGGACAGCAGGATGACCAGCCTTGGCCAAATACAAAGAAGGGATACTCCACCAGCACCTCCACACACACCTGGACACAACAGACACAAACATTAGCACACTGAACAGTACATAATAAAACATAGGCTGCAAAGAACACTGGTAAATGAAATGGTAACTAAATTAACTTAAAGCCAAGAGTTCAGAGTTATAGGACTTTGGATAGATTTTTCACATTAAATAAATCTTAAAAGTTTAATAAAATATCTATATAATCAAATCCTTACCATTAACACTTACTTTCTTAAATTGTAGCATATTTCCCTTAAAAAACTCTATTCTGAATGTGTTGTTGGGTATCATTTTATACAGCTTTATCCATAATGCGTCCTGACATATACTGTATATCTTCGGAGACTTTAGGTTTTTCTCTAAGAAAAGTCCTATGTTTATGAAGATGGGTCCAGTGGTGTGTTAGTTTAGACCTTATGAGGTTAAAAAACAAACTTAGTATACAGTATATTTAGCAACTTAGCAACTTCGGACTCAGTCAAGAATGATGAATCCTGAACATTTTACCTGGGCTTTTAGCTCTCCTACAGAAAACTGGATGATGACAGCATTAGGCGACTGTCCACTGTCAATCCTCTCGACAGTACTGGAGTCAATTTTCAGCTCACTGCTAATCTCAGCACTCTGGATGAAGTCCTCTGTCTTTAGGTCTTCCACACGTTTCAACTCCCCGTCAGCCAACTGGATGATGGAGCCTCTCATGAAGAATGGAGGCAGTGCCACAGGGGAAAAAGAGGAGGAAATAGACGGGGAGGCCTGGATTGAGATAGGGGTAGGGGTGGGCACGGGAGCAGGAGCCGGAGAGGGAGGAGCTACCGTGGCGGGAGAGGGGTTGCACGGCACAGCTGGCAACACTGGAGCCTGTGCCACCGCAGGGAGAGGCGGATTTCCATCTGAAGCCAGGGCGTCACACTTGGACAGGGCTGTGGCCAGGTAGGCGTGAGGCATGGAGGTGGAGATCTGAGGTGTAGTGGTGGTCGTCAGCGTGCTGACAGTCTGACTAACCTCAACATCTGTGCTGTTGTTAGAGCTGCTGACTGGGATCAAAAGGGACTGGCCACTTGGGATGACCAGGTGCTGGGGCAATGCCGCATGGTAGCTGACGGTGTGCTGATTGGCACTGGTGATGTAGCCAATGATTGGAGGCTGGTTGGAGGGGTAGAGGGTGGCTGGCAGCTCCTCGGGGGGAAGGGTGGCTTGCATGACGGTATGAGAGACAGCAGACTTGACCAGCTCAGAGGAAGAGAGGGAGGTGAAAGAAGATGTTCTGGACACTGGTTTCCCCAGGCAGATGCTCCCCTTCTCCATCTGGACCAAGGAGATCTTATTGGACGCAGCTTCACGATCAGCACCATTGTTGGGCTGTGCCACAAGCACCAAAGAGGTCTGGAATCCTGACGGGTTCTGCCCGTAGTCTGCGGGGAAGAGGATATGTCTTGCCTCATAGCCCTGGACCTGCTGGTTGTTCGTTGGTTGACCAGGGGCTTTGGTCTGTTTGATTACTTCCAGTTCTCCATTCTGTGTCCCCTTACTGTGCACGTCTGGTTTCTTTCCGGCCAGACCATCTGCATACTGGACCACCAGCTGGGAGGGAGCAAGAGTAAGCGTTTGGGGGAAGACGGTTGGTTGGGGGTGCAATTGGAGGTGGGCTGTGGGTGAGGTGACGGCACCTCCGCTGACACTTAGAGGTGTTCTGCTGTCCAGATGGATGTATTGGCTGGTGACCTGGGTAGAACTTGGCAGCGACACGGGAGCCAAGTCTGTCGGAGAGAGGCCAATCTGAAACTGCTGCTCCCCTTTAGTGTTGGGGGAAATGAGGGCGGTGGTATAACCATCCACCTGGGGGCGCTGTCCAACTATGGTAGAGCTGTTAGGACCAGAGGTAGGATTGGTGGAGATGATTTGAGAGGAGATGTAGCCTGCATAGGGCCCTGTGCTGATGAATTGAACATTAGGTCCCAGCTGAGCAAACTGGATCGACTGGGCCTGCTGGGGTATAGCTGTGGGGTAAACTGTGGGCAGGGAGGCCAGAGGTACGGCAGACAGAGGAGTGGCTGAGGGAGGGATGGAAGATGAGGAAGAGGATGAGACAGTACATCTAGGGCTCTCAGTTTCCCGGGATTTGCAGCGTTCGCTTGCTACACTTGCCAGCCAAGATAGATTATCTGTGTGGGGACTGTCATTGACCACTGCAGATGGAGGTGATGCTGTAGCTACAACTACTGGCCTCTGCTCCAGAGCCAGGATCTCCCGCTTTTTTGGAGGCAGACACCCATTACTCCGCTCCTGGTTGGATTTCATTGTGCCAGTTTGGCTTCTTAATCCCTGGCTGGACTTGTTTTTACTCCGAGCTTGTCTTTCTCTTCTGCTCAGCAGTGACGTGCAGGACTCTGGCTCTGTGTTCACTGTTTGACAGTTCCAGGTTTCAGATGAGCGGACATGGAGTCGCAACGGCTCACAGAATGAGCTACAAGTACTTCATGAGGAATCATCTCTGACTGAAGGACCTCTTCCACAACTTCGGCAGAAATCTGATGGCAAACAGAAGAGAAAATCAGACACACAGATCATTTGACACTATTCAAAATACCAATGCTGTAATCCAATCACGCAGTATTAGTTCAGTAAGCTTGCCTTTCATTAGGAACGTGAGGACCTGCCTACACTTTGCCTTTCAGTTTGTAGGTGTTGTTCATTGTTTAGCCACAAGATGGCAGCTAAGTGACATAACTACTAAACCCTACATTCGGTTTCCTGATGGTGGAAAGCACTACATAAGGACCATTGTTTGTTCCTGCTTATCAAAGAGCAACGTAATGATGCATGTAGTACAGGAAAGTATGCGACATGTCATCATTAACTTATTGTGGAAAAGGCTCTTTCATGTCTTGTCAGCATCAGGCTGGAATTTCCTGTAGCACAGTGTGTGAATGTGCATGAAAAGTGAATACAGGGTAAGTATATGTGCATGTTGTTAAAGTACTTAACTGTGGGCAACAAATTAGAGAGCCACTTGGATGACAAGGTGGTTGAAAATAACGTGGTCTAAAATTTGCTTACAGCGTATACAGCAGGAAACAGAAAATACCTTTGTTGCCATTATCAAAATGCTTAAAAGCATTTGGCATAAATTTAAAATTCAAGGGAATATGAATGATGGATAATGAATGAATGAGTATGATCATGTACTCTGAAACAGAAGAACAATGAACCATTAAACAAACTCTTTATTCCTAGGTAGTAAAATGGAGGTGACAGTCAATCAAGCAACCTTCATTTGATTTAACACATTCTTTGATTATGTAGCACAAAGTGCTTTCCATAATTAATGTGATTAACATCATTGTAAGGCACGAAAGCTGTATAAAAATTGATTTAACAAAGCTTTAACCACTGAGACCACTTGACTAATGCACCTATAGATAAACCAGTTTTTCATCTTAAAAACAAATAACAAAAAAGTGAACCAATAAATCATTAAAAACAGTACCAAAAATATAACAGTTAACAAGTCTTAATCACAGGTTAATAAAAAAAAAAACAATAAAGTTGTTATGAAGAAATGGTAAATAGTCTGTACTTTGAGCATGACTCAAAGTGCATTACAATTTACGTTCCACAATCACCCATTCACACACCAACAGTAGAGGTATCCATGCGAGGAAGTTGGTTAGGGGTTCAGTGTCTTGTTCGATGACCCGAGCCGGGGATCAAACCTGCAACCTTCCAATTACCAGATGATTGCACTACACTCTGAGTCAGACCCTACGATGGACATAAATAATGATACTGAAAACAGAGTAGAGCAGAGTAATAATTGAAACAAGATACTAAGGAATGAAGACAAAGGCATTAAAAGTATTAATAAATGGATTACATAAAACGTAAATTATGGTTTAGTGAAAAGCAACTAAATGCTTCAAAACCACTAGCAGGAGATAGTGGTTGGTCAGCTACACTCACAGCATAGTCATATTATTGTATATGGTTAATTCATACACATGCGCACAACACTATAACCATTATAAAATGCTAATTCTAATATAGTCCAACATGCATCCATTAATGCAACACTGACAGGCACCTTTGTGCTTCCCATGCACATTTTTTCTCAGTTTCTTGTCCTGCTTGACTGTTCCCCGTAGGCAGATCTCTGGGTCAATGCACAGGACTGAGTTGTTCATTAGCCAGAGGCACCACAGTGCTGGAGAGTGGACACACATCCATCCATCCATTCATTCGTTCATTTATTTTTCACCTCCTTCATTCTATTGAACAGAGCCAGGCTATTTGATGGTTGGAAATTGCATTTTCACATTACAGAGGAGGTCCATCACAGACATGTTAAGAGATGGATATTAATAACACATTGTAGGCGACCTCGGTAAATTACAGTTTACAGCCATCTACATCTAACGGGGCTTTCACAAAATCACTAAATCCAAAAGCAGAAAAAAAACAACCATGCTATTTATCTAAGCACACAACCTGGTGGATACACCAGATGTAACAAAGGAGGCGAGCAGCAGAGCTGGAGGGAAACAGAAAGAGAGAGGAGAGTGAGGGGGAGGAAAGGCAGCGTATAGACAGAGCTGTGTAGAAGGAATAAAGGGAGTGAGAAATAAGGGGGAAAGATAAAAGATGATTAGGAGGAGAAAGAGGGAATGGGGAATGGGGAGAAAACAGAGTGCTGCTTCTCCTGACCCACATTGAGCAGCGCCTGCAGCATCAGAGCGCCATAGCCCCCCCCCCTCACTGAGAGATCCCTGATCAGCAATACAACCACTGCTACAGCCTGAGCTACACTGTGCAGCATCGCCACAGCATCGCTCAGTGGCAACAACCTCACAAGCCCGTGGCAACCCCACCTCGGCAACACTGTGTCAACACTGTAATGACATCACATACGAGCCACCACTACCACCGGTGCATTTTCAGAACAAAGCAAGCATGCTCACGTTTTGCTCCAGTGTCAAAAACACAACATCGATACAGCTCTGCGAACAACAACGTGCTGTAAATCTGACAGTGGCATCTCATCTATCTCCAGAATGATGAAGGTGTATTGATACAACACGATGCCCTTATAGAAGGTGCCTTTCCTCATATGACCTGGAGACAGCGCTGACTGCACAACGGTTACACACACACACAAACAGCTTCTCTCAATTTTCCACCATCAGCCTATTATTAGAACACTGATACCAACAATCATACAGTGATTCAATGGAGAACAAAGAGAAGCTTTCAGGACATGTCTGTCTCACCGAGTCAGACAGCATGTGAGCCCTGAGTCAGTCCCCATGCCCAGGACCGTCACCTGCGAGACATGTACGGAGGGATGACAACAGTGAGGGGCCGGACCACATCACACTAAGGCTTTTCAGCTCAGACTGAATGATGGAGCCAACATTGCCATGTGATCCTTTCATACTCCCACTCAAAAGCTGCACAAACCACAAAAATAGGTTTGGATAGTTGTGCATCTGTGTCTCAGTGTCGTCACTGTGCAGATGAGATTGTGTTTTCATTCAGCCTCCTCTCTGTCTCCAGGTGAGAGACCCCCCAGCAGAGTTACATCTTCCGTCTTACGTAGCAGCCACCAGCTTCCAAACCTCCTCACATGGATCCACGCCTTGGTAGCAATAACATTTCTCTGCAGCAGGGCGAGGAAGAAGATGATTTAGTGACAGTTTTAGCCACTGTTTCCTGAGCTGAGGCTTCTCTGCCAAAGCTTCTCTTTATAGAAGACCGAGAGGTGATAAACCTGTTGTCATCGCTGCTGTAACTCATTTTTCACCTACTACACAGGTCATAGATAGACATTGAATCCGTTGTACAGCAAAAGGCTATATATAGAAAACAACAACATCATTATCAATCTAAGCTCCAAGCATGAAGCAGAAGGGGAGGTACAGTAGAGGACTAAATACATGTCTGTATACGCCTGATTACTATCTGATTATTAATAGGACCTCATCTCAAACACCCGGCAAATGTAGTTTCTTACCACACCAGACGATCTTTATGAATAGCCAAAAGAGCCATTTTACTGCCCCTTGTCTGTACAACAGTGCCTCCTGTCCCTTTAAGAGGCGGATCGACCGTGCAGCAGACTAAAGCAGACACTAAAGAACAGGCAGTGGGCTCTGGTTGTTTTGTCTCCACAATGACTCTAGAGTTCTGCATCACCGCTCCACACACAGATCAGCCGATACACGAGCCGAGCATGGATGTACACAGGTGTCCTCCTGACCGAGCTCCTCTCATGCTGCTGAAAAATACATTTGTGACTGGACGGGACGGATCCTGTGTCTGTTGCCTCTGTGGCCTTTACAATGACACTGAGAGCACATGAGTGTAGTAGCAGGGTAGAAAATACTATTGGACAAATCAAGAAGAAAAGCGACACCCCCCCTCTTGTGGTTAGAGAACTAAGAATAGCTCACCAGTCTCTCTTCAGCCACTGCTTGCAGAGCATGTCCAGGGATTCTTCTTCCTGCCTGTGTGTATATGTGTTGATAATGTGTTTCCTCTTCTTGGGTCTCTCCTTTGTGCCACTCTCTTGTGTTGTAGCTCCTCCAGATCTGCCGGCTTGGAGTCCCAGCCTCTACAATCTGCCTCTGCAGCGGGCTGATGGCAAAGGAACTTCCCCTCTGCTGAAACTCACATCAAGTCCTGTGTGCAAGGCTGCTCCAACGTGTGTTATGCAAGGCCAACAGACCGCCAGCTCCCTCTCTGCCTGGCTGCCCCCTCTCTCTCTTTCCCTCTCTGTTTCTTCCTCCCTCCTCTCTCTCGCTCTCTCTCTCTCTCTCTCTCAGTACTCCACTGACACAGCTCCTCCCCCAGCCAGCCTCATCAGCCGCATCAGGTATTCATTCAAAAAAACACACTCTACTTGGCTCGGCGCCCAGACTACGCTCACACAACCAGGGAAGGAGGGGGAGGGAGCAACAGACGGAGGGAGGGGGAGAGCTGGAGATCCAGTGAGAGTTTGCACAGACAGACAGTCATCCTGTATGACTGTGAATAACTGTGGGTTATTGGAAGACACCAAACGCAGGGACACTGAAACATATGCACACATGCAACAGAGAGGATTAAAGTGTTAAAGCCTGTTTAATGCACTGCTTCCTCCATCTTCATTTGTGCATTTTCCCTGTTGAGAGAAATCTCTTTCTAATCTGCCCCTGTGAGCTGGCCTACAATTACAGACTGTGTTCAGGTGGAAAGTAACCACCACCAGGACGTCCCAGGCCTTCCCATCTCTTCCCCAGGGGTTGCTCTCCATGTGCAGCCACATACTGCAGAGCTCTCTAGTTTATTGTATGTATAGATTCTTTTCTTCACCTTGAGTTGAGCACTTTAGTTATAAAAACTTTCTGGAATGAGACTTTTTGTGTCCTGGCCTTTTTCTTCGCAGTGTGCAGAATTTGTCTTTCCCCAGGCAGGCAGCACTGACTAACACCCCCGCCCAGCCACTTGGCACTCGGCACTCACCCGCACTCCTTATCCTGTTCAGCACACAGGAGATAAAACCAGGCTTCTTACAGATACTTCAGCACCAGGCCAGCTCTCTGTTCCTCTGCAGTCAGGACAGTCAGGGTGTCCCCTCTACCTAGACTGGGAGGAACGCAGAATAACATTAAGTACACAATGCTGCTGCTACTACAACAACCCAGGGGACTAGGGTTACATCCACAAAGCTCTTGGTCGAGGGGGGGCAAGGGGGGCTTGCCATACTTTCTCACGGTTGCATCCTACTACAAGCACGGATGAGTGAAAATACATGAAAATATATTTTATATTTCCATACATGGCAGCCCTGTCGCATGTACCCCTTAAAATATCGAAATAAACTACACAATACTGCACCAAACTTTGAAAATACTAAAATTCATTTGGTGCAAGCATAAATCTTAAAAAATGAGACAGTTTTGTTATAAGTCTTGTTACATATTTGGTGTGTTTCTACCATTGTTTCACGTTTAAGTTCCAAACTGTCTGGAAAGCACAGTTAGCTGCTAGCTAGCCAGCTAGCTATTGAACACGACCTCTAAAAATCATATTAAACCTTTTGAATGTATATGGAATCTACGTGGTCCAAACGAGTCACATAGTTTGCAAACTTTTCCATAAACCAAAGTCACCCACATCATTCCTGCTTCGTTCTCGACGTCCTCTCTGACGCTGAGACTGTTTAGCTGTTTAACACTGTTTAACTTCGCCTCCACTCAGTTACATCACGGGTGGCCTGAGAAACATTTAGCTAAGATATTTTTTTATAACAAACTTTATTTATAAATACTAATATGGGACGTGATGAGATGTCATCATGACTCAGTGAAAGTATCTTAAGTTTATGGTAATACAAAATATAAAAGTATTTTTGATTTTTTTTAAAAACCCAACAACATCTGGATTTCTTTTTCAAGATGCTGAGATAATAAATCGTATTTTGATAGCTGAAATATGCATTTCAAAAACAATTATCGGAACTACTGCCCATCCCTGGCTACAAGAGGTGTGTTGCAGTGTTTAACAGAAAAGCCAGTTAATTATTCCTTAGATCATGAACAAGCCAAAACAACCGTATTAAATTTTTATTTTGAAAATTTCTTACACCCAAAGGACTCTCTAATGAGCAGTTTCCACTGCATACACTGCACATAAATCAGTTAATGTTTAAAACATGGAATTTTGTGTGGCAGCTGGAATACAGGGACACTGAAGTATGACTTACAGTCAATAACACACATACACATACACACACACACACACATAGTGAACCGCTGAGGTGATAAGATGTGTTTTCCCCAGCTGTGGAACCTGAGAAAAACATTAGCTGTGTGTTTCACTTGCCAAGGGGCTAAAGCCACATCTTCCTACTGTGAGTCATATTTTTTAGAAGGAGCTGCCAGGGCAATGTACACCCCAGGGATTACGCAATCCCCACAGCAAGAGAACGGAATGAACATGGCACAGTCCCATCATAAAGCAGGAGGAGAGCTACAAGAAGCTGCAGTTTTGTTGCGTTGAATTAGCTCTCTGTAAAGTGAAGGTCAGAATTAATGTCAGCCAAGTGAGCTGGAATAAGCTTTCCTATGAGAGAGAGAGAAAGAGAAGTAGAGCGAGAGAGAGAGCAGGAGAGCTGCATGGTGCAAATGTTCACTGTGGTTCACAGATGAGAGACTGCATAAAAACACAACTGTCTGATTGGTGCTGCTGGGTTCCTTTTTGTGAAAAATGTGACATGTATTTCAGTGCACTGTGAAATATTTAAGATGTGTGGTGATTATTGTGGTTCAACCTGAAAGAGAGGTTTTGCTCACCATATGTCTTTCCTATACTTTGTTCTGAGCACACACACCCTAAAGAAGAGGCTCAGGGCCAAGTAAAAAAAAAGAGAAGAAGCAGAATTCTGACTTTTTTTCATTCTCAGAATTCTGACTTTAGTCTCAGAATTCACAATTTTTGCTCAGAATGCTTTTTGCTTCTTTTTTTTTTACTTGGCCCTAGTCCTCTTCACACACAACACCATATGCTACACTACAACATTCTTCCCAGCTGGTGTAAAGTAATCATTGACTGTGTAATAGTGAAGTTTTAGTAGTAGTAGTAGTAGTAGTAGTTGTAGTAGTAGTGGTGGGCTGAAAGTAATGCAGCAGTAACTGGAGCTGTAGTAAAATACCATGATGCAACTCTGTGTGTGTGTGTGTGTGTGTGTGTGTGTGTGCTCTTGTCCCTTTGCTTACATAAGCTTCCGCATGCTACTGTATTTTTTATACTCCTATAGAGCAGTATATACCATAACTGTATCATATCGTACCATTTCACCTCAGAGAGCTCTGTGTTCTCTCACACACATTGTCACACAGCTTAAAGTGAGCAAACACAACAATTCAGGTTCTTGGAAGTTTTCTAAAATCATCATCACACAACGTCAAACAAAAGAATGATTCACATTACCTTGACAATGACTTCAGCAAATAATCGAGCAAGCATAATGAGCTGTGTTCTGTCCTGTGTTCACACTTTGTCCTCACAAGAGTTTAGTGAGAGAGCCTCCTCTAATGCAGCAGACATGTCCAGACATGTAACACAGAGCCACATGCACACATTGCAAGAAATCATGCATGATGCAAAACATCACAAAGGGATGCAATTTGTTCCCCATGGTGTGTATATTGTTTTTATTAAGCAGTTAATTGAACAGTTAAAGTCATTCATAATTTTGGAAAACTTCCTGACCACATCTTTGGTCTGTGACTGAATCAGATCTCTTTATTATACTGATTACTTTTCCCATCTTTTCCCACTTTTGGTTCCTATTGCATGTCTGACCACATGAGGTGAGAGGTTCCTGCCTTTTTTTTCAAGTTTTCCATATATATAGGTTTTATGGGTTTTCCTTTTCTTTCCAGAGACTTTTTGGCTGGGTTGTAATATTGGGGATACAAATAAAGTTAACTTGACTTCCTGGACCAAATCCTCACAAAGCGAAAGAGTGGAAAATTGATTACAGGAGTGTCACATTAGTAGGTCACAGGTTATCCGTAACGGCTAAGGAAACATAAAGAGTGTGTGTCACAGCACAGCTCAATGTGGAAGAGAGCGGCCAATGGGAAATAATATGCATTAGTGATAAAGAGAATGGAAAGTGGAGTGTGGGTGGTGGGATTAAGAGGGCATCTGGTATGAGAGCGGGAGATGAAAACCCTGCCTGGGTCCTGTCTGAGAGCAGACCGCGCTCTCTGCTGTGGCGCGCTCCACCCGGGAAGGAACAACATGCACGCGCCGCACGATGTGGGGAGAATGTGAAAGTGCTTGCTGCCATGGCAACAAGGCAGCTCCACAGTCTCCAGTCCCCATTAAGAAAGATGGGTGGCACCGTGGCTCTAGCTCAATGGTGGTGTAACATGTCACAGTGAAAGAGCCTATTGAAAGCCAGTGAATTCACTAGTTAATGAAAAGAGCAAGGGCCAGCACATTCACAGGGCAGGTGATATCGATCTGACCTCTCAATTTGGGTGCATGCACTTCAGAGAACAGGGTGAATATCATTTTAATCAGCGGACATTAGATATCTATAAGTCCGTGAAAGAAGTGAATTTTCATTGGATTCGAGATTTTCTGAGAATATGGTACATGTTAGCTGCTGCTGAATGCTCAGTGACCTTGAACAGTCCTTGGATTAAATGACAACAATGAAATGAATGACATGAAAGCTCCAGACTGGAGCTCCGATAACTAATAAATGCTCCCCTGATCCTTGTCAAGGCATAAGAGAACTGTGTTCCATTTATTTAAGGGTTATTCTGAGGTCAGTGTCCTTCAATCATGGATTTTTAAGGGGTGCTTTGTGTATGCTTAACCTGAATGCTTTTCTTACAAGTCATCAGAGAGTGTAAGGTTACTGATCCATACAACACTATATATACACACATCAACATCTACTCAGCACCTCCTCAGAATATATATATATAGTAAAACAAATTAATGCCCGCTGAATGTTACAATTAACAGTTTCCTCTGAGGTTCTGAGACACAGCAGAATATTAAAGGTGATTCTAAGTCATATGATTGTGGTTTTCCTGAAGGCCATCATTAACACTCCTTTAGATCTGATACATGTAGACAGTGCGTGTGATCAAGGCCAACTACAGCTGAATAGAACAGATTTCACCCTGAGTCCAAGTGCCAGAGCTGTTTTCATTCAGCTGAAAATAGCAAGCCACTGCTTACGCACATCTCCAGAACATTGTTTAGGCAACTAAGGGTTTGGGTGGGAGTGATTTGTGGAGGAGGAGGAATAGAGCCACTGGAGACACATGTTTAAATGCACAAACCAAAAGGATGTGTGAAAAAATTTGAGCGTAATTTGCAAACAGGAAGCAAAGTTATAACTTTCTAAAACAGTTCAGGGAAGCAACAGGAAACAGGTGAGGCAAACCAGCCGAGAGTTCACCTCATAACGTTATTGTTACTTTAAAGGACAGACGGATCGTTACACAGCAAAAGTTAGAAGATCAACGTGAATGTTTCTGTCTCCGCTCTGAAAACCATGAGAAGAAAACAACAATGTCATCCGACCTCATTGACCCCAAAGAAGAGAGCCTGCCCACTCCCTCTGAGGTACAGTACCAGGTCCACACAACAGGGGGCAGTATTTGTGAATGTGCCCTCTCATAGGATGCCTTAGTTGAATAAATATATTCAATAATTCTGACGCAAAGACAAGTAACTAATCTGTGTTTTGGTGACTCGTTGGTGAGAATATGTTCTGATAATGACAATAACACACTTATTAACGACTCGTAGGGGACGAAATTATACCTATGAGCTTTTGTTTGTACTCTCAAATGCAATTCTGGTACAGAGTCTCTCATTCATTTGCTCCCTGTTTCTATTTTCTTGAGCGTGTTGTGGTGACTGGTAAATAATGAAGCTGTTGCCAGGCAAAATCTATTCAGCACCTCCTCAGTCCAAATCAGTGGTGAAGTGGAAGCATGGCACAGAGTCACTTTGCATGAGGGAGATTGCGGTGACTAAGTCAAACGTACAGTAGCATCTTTCCACATGATGCAATCATGCAAACATATTCCATCGTGACATGCTTTAAAGTTAAGGTTCTCGTCACACTTGTGTGCACATCAGACCAGTCATTACCCTGAAAGAATGTCATCCAGCAGAGGCAGATTTTCCCCGAATTAACCAAATGCAAAAACAACATCCACACAGTCTGACAACAGAAACTTTTCACTGTGTTTAGCAGAAATCTGACGAGGCTATTCAAAATACAAATATGCAGAAATCTACTGTAATGTCACACAGAATGAGGATATGATTGCAACACTGCACATGCACACTCACACTCCTTTTGTCTTTTGCTTCTACAGCACATAATCCAGAGTTTGTATTCACCTCTTACTCATATCTATTTTTACCACAAGAACTCAATGACAGGCAAGATACCATTCCGGAAAATGAGTGCATTCAAATCAGATTTATTCACATTTATTCACCATCCTGGAATATGAGTTTGTTCATAACTTAGTGCCAATGTAAATGCCCATGAATTAAATTGGTACCGCATCTACTTGATGACCTCCATCTAACTGAATTGGCTTATAAATCAAAACAAACCAAGTCCAGAGCCAGACATGTCAGTCGATTATATTTCAACACTTCATTTGGTTTAATTATTAGTTTGTGTGTGTGTAGGTTAATCGGTCCCTAATGTACACTAAGTATAGCAAAACTTTAGAATGGGTGGGAAAGAATGTGAATGTGTGATTGCCTCCATCCTTCATCTCTTGTGGTGAAGCAGGAGTTTGTCTTTCCCTTAATCAATAGGACTCCTCATCATCAGCAGCCTTCTTCACTCAGGCAGAACCGAAGCAGCCTGTAATTACAGACTCCATTCCAGAGGAATACCAACAGGCGTAGACGGAACACATACGGGTAGCAACACCAACACTGAGCTGCACTTCAGTCACAGCAGCTTTGATAAAGATCCAACTTCGAGACACCTGGAGTCTGCTGCCGACAACACCGGCTGCCAACGTGAAAACTCTAATGAAGGAATAATGACTTCAATGATACAAAATTTATTGTTTGTACATATTTAAGTCATTTTGAGTCCAGGCTGCTTGTTGGGGACCCACTGCAATGAGGCTCTTATCAGATGTAGACTTCAAATCTACTTTTTTATCACAGGGAGCGTTAATCAACACGTGTTGTGTGAAGGATTTGCAGCATGATTTACATTACAGTATGAGATGTGGGACAACCAATGTTAGTAAATGGAATTTGATGCTTAAAATCCATGAAAGCAGTAAAAAAACTCAAGTTGGATTGGCAAGATGCTGGATCAAACCACAGATGTATAAAATGAAGAGAATATCTCACTTGTGTGAATGAAATTCTATAGCTGTAAATACAGTAGACTATAATTCTGTTTAAAAACCTCTTACATTGTTGAAATGGATGCTTTCTAACAGAAGAATGGCCATGCTTGTAATCATTTTTTCAATGCCATTATCTCGAGATCACAAGTTAATTATTCTCTTATCACAAGATAACAAAAGTTGTTTTCTCATGAACACGGGTTAATTTATCATGAGAAAATGACTTTGTTTTCTTGAGATAATTGTGGAGAACTTGAAAATTGTTTCTGCTTCATTTGACGCCTGATTTCAGCCTTCGAGGTCACGGTCATGACCTTATCCATAACATAAGTATTCATAACTGAACAGTAAGGCCCTCGAATGTAGTTTATTTCTCAGATAAAACAATGTAGGGAAGAATAAACAAGCTTTTGTTTTGTCATGATACCGGGTCAATTTATCTTGTTATTTTTGTTTTCCCAAAATAATGAGATAAATTAACCCCGTATCACAAGAAAATGTGCTTTGTTATCTCGAGGTAACGGAATTAAAATAAAAAAAAAAAAACATTGCAAACTTGGCGGTTCACGGCTTTTGTTCTTTTGAGTAAAAGTAATCTAAAGGGAATTGTTGAAATATGTGAGTCTTCCACTGGAACTCAGTTTCATAGCTCTGTCATAGCTTGCACCAAAGTTACAGAATTTTTATGTCAGGTCACAAGGATGACATTCGTACCATTATTGACACTAATTACTAGTGTACTCCATGAAAACAGATTTGCCAAGAGGAATGTGAAGTTCATTACATGTTGTTACACAAGAAAGCTTTTATAAATCAGAGTAATGAGTTTTCCCTGGACCAATCCTTTTCTAAAATCCTCTCCCAATTCCATTGTGCAGATGCCAGCATATGTTGTTATAAAAATAGATTACAAACCATCCACAAGTCCAAATGGAACTACTCCACTCATTAATATATCTACGGTGCAGCAACGGCGGCTCGGTAGTTATGGCTTTCTTTCTGCCCACACTTATTCATCCTCAGTAAAGCCCTCCATGACTTACGGTACATTATTTCACCGCCTGCAGTAATGGCATGGTGCATGGCAGCATGTGGGGCGGTGGGGGTTGGTGCTCTGTAATTTTGGGAGTACCATCTGTGGCTGTCAGCTGAATCTGCCACTTAGTGGCCCTAACACAATCACCACGTCAACACTTCCCAACCACCGGTGCACACACTCCCCTCCAAATATGATATGACATTCAAGAATGATCAAAAATTGGAAGTGTTGAAAAAGGTAGAGGTGGCAGAGCTTGGCTCATTCTATGACACTGAGATTATGTGCTGCTAAATGAGCTTCAGACAACGCCAGATTGTGTTTAAATTATTGTAAAAGATCAGGGAAATCTGGTGATACTCTCTAATGCATAGATACAGCACAAAACAGACATCTGTGAGCAATAAGAACTGAATATGCTCTAGATGGAGCCAAACTCCTGTAAATAAGATTAATGGGTTCAGAGTGCGCGCCAATCTGTCTCTTAAGTTACCATTTTTACAACTTTAGCTTCTCACAAAGAATAACTACAAATAACAGATTGAAATGACAGTTTTATTTTAGAAATGATATAGTCAAGTGGAAAAAGTCTCAAACCATTTCCCAAAGAGGAGTGCATTCCATTTGGGATTTTGTATCATTTTGCGTAATACATATGTTATTCACAATAAATACAAAGTTTTAAACCATTGCCATGCTGCTCAGTTGGCTGTGCAGCAAAATTATCCTAAATAGTCATCTTGATTACCATAATTTGTTGTGTATTTGACAGCTGAATAAACACCATGTTGTAATCTAATACAAGATTAGAAAAGGCATTAAGAACAATATATAAACACTAATATTGTAAAAATAAATAATGTAAATAAATGGTATGTAATAAATCATATAGAGAAAACATACCGTATCTTTATGATGTACACTTTAAGAGAGTGGGGAATTTTCTCTTTTCCCCAATTAATTAAGATCGAATGAACATTGAATTTTATCACTGCACTGCACATCCATGACACACCCAGGCTAATTTTTCACTTATTTATGAAACCAGAACAAGTCTCTCTTTGATGATTCGTTTAATTAGAGATAAGTGACCTGTGACTCCTGCCATGGCTACGCTGAACCTGAAATGTCTATAAAATGTATTCAGACACCTTCACTTCATCCATATCTTATTACGTTATATAGCCTTATTCTAATTGGTTAACAAGAAAAATTAAATATATTTGCACGAGTATTTAGACCCTTCATGTTGAAGTTTAGTTCAGGTGAATCCCGTTTGTATTGAACATCTTTGTGATGTTTCTAAGCCTTGGCTGGAGTCCACTCTTTGTCCTGAACGCCAAAGAGTTCTACGAGACTACGAGTTAAGGAAACCGGGCAACATCGTACCGTGAGGATGTTTTTTAGCAGCAGGGAGTGGGAGACGTGTCAGAATCGAGAGAAAGATAGACAGAGCAATGTACAGAAAGATTCAGGAAGAAAGCTGCTCCAGAGCTCTCAGGAACTCTGACTGGGGTTCCCAGTACCCAGCCACGACCATGCGGGTCTGGCTCAGGGACAAGTCTGTGAATGTCCTTGAGTGGCCCAGCGAGAGTCCAGACAATGTGATGGAGATTGAGAGGATCTACAGAGCAGAATGACAGAGAATCCCCACATCCAAGTTTGTAGCATCATACTCAAGAAAACTCAAAGGAGATATTGCTGCTTAAGTAAAAAGTATTGAGACAAGGGCCTGAATATTTGTGTAAATATTTAGGTTTTGTTTTTTTAACAATTCTAGACATTTCTAAATTTCTGTTTGTTTGTCACTATGGGGTATTGTGCGTTGATTGATGAGGAAAATAATTCAAACCATTTTACAATAAGGATATAACGTAAAATGTGGAAAAAGTGAAGGTTTGAATACCTTCTGTACCAACAGTGGCAAATATCAGAATATTTCTAATTCTTGGCAACCAAACAAATTGGCAAACAGTACTGGATATATTGTCAAATTAAAAAAGCGGAAAAAAACCATTTATTGATATTTAGTAGTGGTTTCCCGTAATCAAATGAAAAAAGTAATTTACTCACTTTTCTCTCTCTCTCTCACACACACACACACACAGACAGACAATGCTGGATTAACACTCATCTGAAAAAGCTGAGCATAAGGTCAATAATTTAAAATGGAGCGCTTGCAAACTATAATACAAGGAAATTAAAGTATATTCAGTAAACAAAATACTGAAGAATGCAAGACATTAGGAGCCAAATCTTGTCTTCGTGAAAATATTCAATGTTAAAAAGATGCAATTTCTTACAGTAGCGTGTAGGAAGACGTGTTTTGAGGACAAACTTAATCCAAAAGTTTGTCAACTGAATTAGTTCATACTGATGTGTAATTTCTACTCTGCCTTTTATCTACAAATGGGCTATGCCTGAGTTCTGTTAGTCCATGAGCAAGAGGTCCACCTTTTAATACTAATCAGCAGTGCCTATTTGGCCTTAATGGGAGAGTGTGCAAACGGTCATCTGGCCCCTGCTCGCTTAACAACAATAGTACCCGCTACCATGTCGTACACGGTCCTGTTGTGCTGGAAAAACAGAAGTGTGATGAAAGCCGGGAAGAAGAACGCAATTGAAAAGTTCTTGTTCAACGCTCGGACCGTTGATCTGCAGAGGGAAACAAAGACAGTGGCTCCATTACAAAGAGGTGAGACTGAACTGGGATGTGTTTTTTAATCATTAACCTGTGATAAGATAATCTTCAAAAGTAGTTACTCACGCGGACAGAGACACATTAGTTGCTGGCACCACCAGTACCCTGTTGGGCTGCACCAGAATGGATGAGTCACATGTTACTACTCGCAGTCCAAGGAGGAATTTCCCCGGTGTAGCTCCTCCAGCTCCCCATATACACACAATCTAAACAAAAGAAAGTTCCTAAGTTGTCAACTATCTGAATGCATTTCCACACCTGGCAAAGAGATGCAATGTAAGCTCCAATCACTACTTCCTTTCAATTTACATGAACTGTAACACGAACTGAATAAGTAAAATTTTAGATAAATAGTGTGACAGATGCCAACCTGATGGGTGTGAAGAAATACCAGATCAGATGATATAAACCCAGATCCTGTTATTAACCCTCGGCTTGTTTATTCAGGTCTTCAACCCCACCTAAGAACTTGATTAGATCAACTGGATTAAGTTGTCTGAGAGAATTGTGTACTCACTGACAGTCGAAACCATGATCAGCAATTCTATAATTGACATAAACCATGGAAAGAGAAACAGCCCACTAAATGTCCAGAGGAAACAACAAAGACAGAGAAAATGTTCAGGTGGCTCAACAAACTGCTCTCTTAAGCAAATTAAGACTTAAGCAAGTTGAATTTGTTTAGAATAAGTCTGCTCTGAACAGGTTTTGTTTACAGACATGTTGCTGTGGCAACAGCTCCAACATATGGTTTTTCCTTCCAAGAACACACACACACAAAGGATCATGCCAAAGTACGAACAATTAAATTGGGCTAGATCATTAATCCGCATAGACGGAACGCACATCTGAAACCTGTAGCTAATTAAGATGTTGGCAAAGAATTGTCTGTTTAAACATCTGCTAAACTCACAGGTACTTACTTACATATGTCCTACATTCACTCATTTCGATTGATCAATATCTCCACCTATCACTGAGAAATCTGCAATAACTTTGTAGATGTTCTAAATTATTCAGCCTCTTGGTTAAATTCATTCACTATCACTGCATGATGCAGGTGTCATGTGTTAGTGAGACCTGTCTCTCTACTGTAACTATCACAATAAAGCAGAAATGCAAAACAACAAAAAAGATGTCAATGAGCTCTCACCTCATAAAAACAGACTAGTATCCTGTACACAAGGGCAACAAGCATCATCTTCTGTAGCTCCTCCATTGATGTCTCCTCATCTGTGTCCTCCACTATCAAGTGCATGGCAAATGTGGAAATATAACTGAAAAGTACAGCGAGATCTTCATTACGCAGTGTAAAAATAAGACAGGCTTCTTAATAGTCAAAATAAAATGAGGTTTAAACTCACTTGATTCCACTCAGGTGCATAATACTGATGATTACAGTTGCCTTAATGAAAAATAATATGAAGAAATCCACCATTTCAGCAAGAAGTCTTTGAACTGGTGAAGGAATGCTGTACTCCCGACCTGTTAGGGAGGAAACAGGCAATAAATGGAGATGCACCCAGACAATTCATGCTGTGTGAATTAACCAATTCACCTTGTCTCTGTGCATTCCCGTTTTCCTGTCGTTGTTGCGGTGGCTGTGCGGCTACTGCATCCCTGCCTGCAGCCTCACCTGCCGGGCTTCCTGGAGAGTCGACGGCGGGCGGATAAGGTGGCAGACCAAACGTGCTGCTGTATACGTTCAGCGAGTTGGAGCTCGATAGATCCAGAGGGGAGGTTGCTGTTCCATTGGTTGACTGTAAATACGGGGAGGACATCGCTGACACTGCAAGCCAGCTCTGCCAGTTCACATACCCGTTGTAGTATTGCCACATCCAGGACTGCAGCTTTTCGCAATATTCTGTTGTGACGCAGCTTTCATTGGTGGCTTTCTTTGCTGTGGCGGTGTCGTCTTTGCTAATTTTTTGGTTAATCTCCTCAACGAGTGGCTTCGTTTTGTTTTCAACAGGTATTTTATCTTCCTGATCGACTTCCATGTTTGTGTTTGTGTTGTCAGCCATGTTTGACGGTAGCGTCACTTTACCAACGCCTTCCTGGATTGTTCCATTTGTACATGGAATAGAATCTTACACAAACGTTACCTTTAGAATCTACACAAATTTTACACTCATTTGTAGGTAATACGCAAGATAATACCGTACACATTTTAATAAACTCATCGAATTCCTTAGCAAAATCAAGTCAAATATTCCCCCCCCCCACTACAATACTCAATGGTGCTGTCCAAACAACGTTGCCATTCCAACAATCAGCCACAGGGGGGAGAAATGCTGTAGAATCGATGCTTGTTGGGTCTTCAAGTTCATGTTATGTAATAATTTAAATGGAACAAAACGTAAAGAGCTTCAAGTTTGTGATTTATTCACCGAGTCCTCCGGCTGCGATTTATAGTCACATTAAGCATATCAATGAACAAAGTAGTCACTGAATGCCAGCAATCCTGTGTTATGGTTTTGAACAGACATACCATCAACCACACAGTACCCAAGTAAATTATAATTTTGCATTAAACCTCTGTAGTGCACATAGCGACTCAGTCAGTTGAGATGCTCATATCTGTAAGAGGATAAATGTAAGCATTGTGGCATAACATGGCACCAGGTTCATTGGTGCCTAGTTGACAACCACCTGTGGCTTTTCACAGAGGCCTAGATGATGAACTGCCCTAAGGAATCAAATTAAGTCATGTGTGCTGCACGTTCAAGACAACTCTGACAAATTAGTTCAACCCTTTGTTCAGAGACCATTATGGAGACAGCCCCAGCTTTTGTAAAACCCATTGTGTAATGGATTGACGACAGCCAACATGACTGAACAGTTAAAGCTACATGATGCACATCAAATGCAATTTTCTATGGTTACAAGCACTTAAAACCGATTTTCCCTCCCCTAAAATTTTGCTACAGTATCTGGAGACATGCACATCTACCTTGACATGCAAAATTACTAATAAAGACATTATGCTGTTCAAAAATGCTGAGGCTTGTTATGCACCTATTAGCAGAGGTCATCATCTGTTACTTGTTGCTCTGCCAGTTTAGTTTTACAATTTTAATTTCAAGTATGGCCTTATTTGCAAGTCACTGTTTTAGAACATTGCAGGGATCATGTCTGGCATTAACCTGCCAAGCAAGACAAGTCAATTTAAATGGCAACTATGATCAAGTTTCTCTGCATCATCTGGTTTGAATTAAATGCACCAGTTACACAGACAAGTGAGGATAATTAGTCTTTTATTAATAGATTTGGCAAATGCATTTTGTGGTGCGGTGGACCTTCAAAAAGAAAATCTGTTCCAAATCTGAAGTCAGCTCTTGAAGTCAAGCCAATTTGTCATAGGTCCTCACTGAGACAACCTCACCCATGATGCACTTCTGTAGAGACAACATTTTGAGTATTAACAGGCTTGTGTTAGCAATACAACAGGTAGCATTACCAGCCAATGTGTTCAAGGTTGTACTTGCATAAAAATGTCAAACTTGGGAACAATGAATGCACATGTGCTTACTTGCTGCCCCTCTACTCACCGTAACTAGTTTGCTTCCCTGAATCTCTCGTTCCAGTGTTGTGCTCTTGTCCCCCCAGGTCTGTTTCTGCACGAGTTTGCCGTTGTCCAGGGTGATGATGGTCTGGAAGTGACTTACAGCTGTCAGATACAAGTCTATGCCAGAGTTTTTTTAAACGTACGTGTGAGTTTAAAAACTACCAAAAGGTGACACACCTTGGTTTGCCTTTCGTCGGCTGTTGTCTCATCAAATTCTTCATTCAGTTTGAATTTAATCTCAGTGGTTTTGAAAGTACTTTGAGACTTCATGGAAATGAAACCATCATCATCCACACTGATCAGCAGGTTAGGCTTCACCACGTTGCCCATTTGCCGAGTGGCAAAGTTCACACCTTGAGCATAAAAAAAAACCAAAAAAAAAAAAAACCCCACAAGATCTGTTCATCTCAGGCAGCCAATAAATTCATCTTTAGTTTAAAGTTGTAAAGATTACTGTAATGGCTGGGATTATTAACTCAGAATAATTCTAATAAATCATTCTTGTGAGAGTCTTTAAAAATATGCAAACTGCTTTAACCCTAAACAGTGCCTTCGGTGGACTCAATGAGCTCATTTGCCAACGATTGAGGTGATAAACTACTACTACTACTAATGTAAAAGTGTGCTCACCGACTTCCTTCATGTAGTCATCAAAGTTTTCGCTGGTGGCGAGCTTCCACTTTCCAACAAACTGCTCCATGGTTTCGGTGTCGCACAGTTTGTTGCACAGGGATCGCTGTTTGAGCGGTGAAGAGAGAGACAGAGAGACTACATGTCTTATTTAAACACACACCAGGCGCGCACTTTCTCCCGGTCAACCAATCAAAATGTGACGGGAGCTGAGGTTTCCATGGTAATAAATCATGTGGGGCGAGTCTTTACGCCAGATTTGACGCGCACAGGCATGCCTCGTTCCACCGCTGATTAGGAACGTTAGCCCGGGAGGAATTTTATTACCTAATCAAGTAGAAAAGGAACCAGTCCGTCAACTATAGCTTTTTTTTCTCTTTTTTTCAGTCCGTCAAATATAGCTCATTTATAACTGAAGCCACCAAACAACACCTGAAGTCCTTCCCATGGTGAGAAGTTCTGCTTTTCACCAGTAGATGGCGCATAAGAACTGCACCGGAACGTGAACATGACTATGTTCTGAAATGTTTCTTAAATGCAATGTATTGGAGATTATTTGTACATTCTGCAGCCACACAATCAAAGGAATGTTATAATAATAATATTTGCAAATATAAGGTAAGACTTCATTATAATGAACTTTTTGAGCAAAGCAATGTTTCAATTCCCTTAAAATAATCTTCATGGATGATCTGGTGATTATCATTTTACACTCCATGAATCCTGATATATTTGGCATCTTTGGAAATTTGGTGCATTTTGCCAAAACTGTCATTTTCTGAAGACAGGTCAATTTCTAGTTACCTCATCATTTAATTGGTCCATTATCTGTTGAGGAATTCAGAAATGGCCTGAAAATGATTGTCAGTTGAGGTTGATTTGGATCAATCTCTAATTAGCCCTTGCAGCAGATAAAATATGTATGAGCGTACATGTCTAATTAGTTTAACAAGAGTAATGAAATTCCAGGACATTTCCCAGGTTTTATCTCTTCTCTAATAATATTTCCAGTTTAAAATGGAGTACGTTCAGTGAGTTTGCATAAAAAATAACTATAAAATCAGCTGATCCTTGCCGTTCCAATCCTTTTAGCATTGGCTGAAAAACATGTAGTGAAGGAAAGTTGAGAAAGCTAAGGCTGAAAATGGAATCATATAAATATATGCAATAAAAACCTTCGCCAGTGATGGAAGTCATCATTGCTCATCAAATCCTGGACCTGCTAACAGCAAACCTGAAACTGCTGATATGATTGGAGTCCACCACGTACACAATTTCTGTCCATCCTAGTTGCAGTCAGTTTCCAGCTTTTTAAGTGAGATGTTTGTTTACATTATAGATTAAACTCTCTGTGAGCGAAGATATAAACCTTTGACTCCCTTTTGAAGCTTTTATCACAATGTACCAATAATATACATTTGTCTTTTAATGAACTTCATTATCAATATGATGCCCAAAAGACTGGTTTGCAATGTTAGGTTTTGCCATATGCAAAACAGTGATAAAACTGTCAAGATGGCTGCAATTTTTGACTTAATAGTTCAAGCACATGATTTACTTCACTTAATTTACAGTCAATAAAGGTATTATCCAATCCAAACAGGCTGGGGCTCTGACATATTATGGAATGTTGTTTTTCCCTCTAATTAGCCGATCAGTTGTTGTTTCCTCAGGCCTCCGTACATACAGGTACCATCCAGCAGGCATGTAGCCCATCTAATAAGCATGAACTCTCAGTGGCAGCCACAGAGAAGGCCTTCCCTCCTGGTTTTCATCAACACTTCAGTCCCAATTGATGGGGGAACAGTGGGCAGGGACAAAAGCTGTATATACTGTACAAACACAGCTCTGAGCGGTAGCACACTGACTCATTCTTCGGTGTGTGTGAGAACGGAGGGGGACCCCTTTCAGCTCCTTTGTGTTGGTGTCTGTCAACAGTGTAGTTGGAGGCAGAGCCTATTGTGGTGGCCAGTGTTTCGTATTGACACAGGGCCTCACTCAGCTTGTTCCCAGGGTCCAACCTGAGGACTCATGAATAATGGAGAGAGGATCCTGAGGGCCAAGGGGGACTTTGCAAGTCTGACTGGGCTCGTTATGAACCTAAGTAGCTTTAGATGCAGACAGGTAAAGCTGCGGTCACAGTTGATCAAGGTGACCGTGCTTTTGGGTTGCAGTGAGCAAACTTTGATCACTTGCATGGCAGCAGAGTGTGTGTATGCGTGTTTGTGGCTATGTGAGAATCTAGGAAAGGAGTGGCACTTTCATAGTACGAATTATAAAACATTTGAATTACATCTACTTACCAATCAGAGAGGTCTTTGTTCCCTTTCCATCTTGTTTGAGTAACTGTTATTGTGTTCTTTCCTTCTAACCTTTATCTTCCTTTCTGTAACGTTTAAGCCTTTGCCCCAGGTGGATTAAACGCTTCCTCTACGTTGAGATCACTAAAAGCCCTTCAGCAGTGCCTTTCATATACTTTAGTTGAGGCATGTCCATAACCTTTTGAACTGATGATTTAACCATTTCACAAATCCTCTCGCTAGCATTTCTGACAAACAAGTGTGTAAATTACTGTATTTCAATTTGTAATAATGGTCAAAATACACATATTACCAATATTTAAAAAAAACAGATATGATGAGAGCGTAAACGCAGATGAAAATAATTCAAATTAATCGTGAACAATTGATGGTCTAAAGCCAGAGTTGTGCACGTGCAATGCTTGGAACACCAAAAGGGGGCATCATTTCAGGTCTGGGTACCAGCAGGTCCCAACCATCTGCCATGACGCTCACACGACCTGAGCAACATGCCCTCTCTTCTTTGCCTTTTTGCATGGCTGCTGGATGAGAGGGAACGAGAGGCCAGGGTGGGCGCCCAATGCTCTGTGTAGCTAGGATGAAGGCTCTGTGTGTGTGTGTGTGTGAGAGTGAGTGTGTGAGTGAGTGTGTGTGGCAGTCGGGGAGGTGCCTCTTGCTTGTGTGCTTTGAGCTTTTTCATGCTTCCTGCTTTGATCTCCGCTCTCATCCCTTCATCCCACACGCTCCCTGCGCCTCAGGCTTCTGGTTTGCAGCACACCGATGGCAGAGTGGAAGAGGGATGGGGGGGAGGGAGGGTTGCAGAGTTCACTGCCTCTCACAGAGACACTTCTTGTTCTGTCAGCAGTGGGAGAGGTGCAGGGGGAGCTGCCCATGGGGCACAGCCACCGGGTGTGGAGTGCAGTGGGCGGAGGGTTCGCCAGGAGTGTAGTGTACAGTTCTTGGTGATTCTTTTATACTCTCTTAGATCCCCAACAGTGGGCTGGTATTCTTGTGTGAAAAACAACTGCCACAGTGCTTAGAGGGTGGCCTCTTGACCCCTTACAACATGGGAAAGTGCACCCCTCAGCTGGTAGTTATATAAAGCCGGCCAGAGTCATGAGAATCCCTGATAAATCACTCGGCATGAAACTCTTCGTGTCTCCCTGCATCTCATGGAATGATTATTTTCTATGGGTCAATATCATGGTTCAAGTTTATATGAGCTGTGTCAACGTTCAAAGTATTGCCATGTAATCGACATCACCAGAGTAATGGTTATGGTACGCCATGGTAGTCATCATGTGAATATTATGTCAGAAAGCGTCTTTAATCCCTGTCCTGTGTCCACCCAAAGCCTGATAATCCTCATATAACCCTACACCACACACACACACACCCCTCCTGCCAAGCAGAGGGTGAGAAACACAGATGCGAAGGCACAGAGCAGAACCCCTAATTGAAGATTAATTGGAAGAGGGCGCACTTATCTTTATTTAGACATGTGGTAAGCGTTAGACCGTGACAAGCAGCTCAACCATCTCAGCAGATGACTGCACTTTAATATTTCATGACAAATTTGAGGGGGGGGG